>VDFB02065499.1:0-19394 GCA_007258455.2 Sequoia sempervirens
TGGAATGTAAGGGACTTGAACAGTGGTCCTAGATAATAATTTTTTTTTTGAATTGGTGCAAAATCATTCTCCTAATGTGCTCTTCATTTAGTAAACTAATATTTATGTTCAGAATATGTGTGGTTTGGTTCCTAAACTCTATGGGTGCAATCACTGCCAATGCATCAATGCCCATGGTAATTCTAGGGGTTTGGCTTATTTATGGAATCCATTGAAGATATTTCTGCTCTAGTGGATGTCCTATAAGTCTTTTCTCTCTATGGTGGCCTTGAGCCTAAAAATTAGAGAAACTATTCTCCTTTCTCCTTTCCAATATTCATGCTCCTATGGATTTTCCTGGTAATAAACACCTTTGGTCTCACATTTAGTTTATTCAATTTTTTTTTTCTGTATCCTTGGATCATTGCAGGTAACTTCAACACCATTACTGATCTGGAAGAAAAGAGAGGAGGAGCTCAAAGGTTGGATCCTTCTACTTTTCTTCTTTGTGATAATATTTATGCTTTAAACCTTATTGACACTAAGCCTAGTAATGGGCACCTTACTTGGAACAATAGGATATTTGGGGAGGACTATATTGCTAAGAGGTTGGATAGGTTCCTAGTTTCTTGCTTTTGGATCAATGGGTCTTGGACTATTTGCTCTGAGATTTTGGACTGAAGGGGTTTGGATCATTGGCCCATTAAGTTATCAATTTTATTAGTTGGCCCTACTCAATCTCCCTCTTTCGAGTTTCAACTTATGTTGCTACACAATCCCTCTCTACGAGATTATGTTGTTTCATGGTGGCATTTGGTTAGACCTGCTTTTAGCATTGCTATGTACTCTTTTACCAAGTAGTTGCATCGTATGTGAAGTATCAACTTAAAAGGTGGAACAAGCAATGTTTTGGAAATATCTTTCATGCTAAGGTTGTTTCTCAAGTTAGTTTAGATGCCATCACCTAGGAGATTAGGGATTTTGACCTCTCTGAGGATTCTCTCAAGGAAGCAAGGGCCTTGAAATTTTTCAAGGAGTTTGAGCTACATGAGGAGATTTACTAGAAGTAGAAGGCTTGGGTTGAATGGTTATAGGAGGGGGACAAAAATACTTTCTTTTTCTTCAATTCTATGAAGGCTAGGAGACATGGTAATTCAATTCCTTTTCTTGTGAATCCTAGGGGTGAGCATTTGTCCTCTTTGAGAGACATTTCAAAAGAAGCCTCGCAATACTTTGCCTCCTTGTTTAGGGAGTCCAATCTCTAGATGTGTTGGCAAAAAAAAATCTTGTTATGTCTTGTATCCCTTCTTTGGTTTCTACAAAAATGAACGAGCACCACTTGGGTGGTATTTCCCTTGAGGAATTCAAGGCCATTGTCTTTTAGATGAAGAATGGGAAAACCCCTAGCCCTGATGGCTTTCTGATTGAAATATTCCAGGAGTTTTAGGACATTATAATTCTGGATTTATTAGAGGTGATTCACGAATCTTAGCAAAGCAAGAAGATATTGAGGGCTCTGAACTCCACTAAGTTCCTTGCTCTCATACCTAAATGTGATGGTGTGGATAGGATTATTTTGTTTCAACCCATTGCTCTTTGCAATGTGGTCTATTAAATTCTCTCCAAGTTGATTGTTGAGCGGCCAAAGTGGTGGATTAGTAGGCTTATTTCTAAGGAGTAAGGAGGCTTTATGGTGGATAGCCAAATCTTGTCTGTGTGATCATTGCCACTAAAACTATTTATTCTATGGCGAATTCTTAAGATAAAGCTATCTTCATCAAGCTAGATATGTCAAAGGCTTATATGATAGAATTAAATGGCCCTTTTTATGTAAAGTGCTTATTGCTTTTGGTTTTGTGGGGGAGTGGGTTATGTGAGTTATGATCTGCATCATGACCACTTCCTTTTCAGTTTTGAATAATGGGGAACCATCTTCCTTATTTGGGGCCTCTAGAGGTCTTCATCAAGGGGATCCTCTTTCTCCTTACCTATTCATTCTCTTGGCTAAAGGTTTGGAGAGAGTTATTAAGAGCAATGTGGCATAAGGTCTTATTCAAGGTTGGTTTTGGGGAAGTGGTCTCTCTCCTCAGACTCCCTTTCAATTTGTTGATGATACTACCTTGATGGGCATGGCCAAGGTCAAAGAGGCCACTAATTTTCACAAGGCATTGGATATATATCTACTGCTTCTAGGCAGATGATTAATGCTCAAGTAAATCTTCCATTTTATTCTTTAACACTCTAAGGCTCATACAATAACAAATTGCATGTATCTTGAGGTTTTAGATTGGCTATCTACCTTTGACTTATCTTGGCATTCTTATCGCTTCGGGTACCCTCCCTAGGGGCTCTTGGAAAAATATTTTAGACAAGTTTTGTGCGAAGGTGAACCATTGGACACATAGGTGGCTTTCCTTTGCTAGTCGAGTTCAGCTCCTTAAGTCGGTGGTCTAGGCTCTTCCCATTTATAGGTGATCCCACAATAGTGGTTTACAATTTTGGCCAAACTGCCAACAAATTATTTTTAAACTAAATCTTCACATTTGGGCACCTATAACGGCTAAACCATGAATAATTTGAAGATGATGCAAACTAGTCTCTCATCATACATTTTTTAGATTCTAAAAATATTTTTTCAAAATTTTTGGAATCAGATTCTACTTCTTTTTCCATCTCCCAATTTTAAACCGGTTTTTTTCAAAATCAGATTTTTAAAAAAGGATGCACAATCAGATAACGATAAATTTTTTTCCATGAAGGATAAAATTCTAATTCTTTTTCAAATTTATATTCAGAACTGGAGTATATAGTGCTTTCTCAATTTGGTTAGATGTTTTTATTGAATATTTTTTCTTTTAATCAAGTTTCAAAGTCAAACCAATTATAATCCGTATATAGCGACCGGGGTATAATGCGCTTAACTTTTTGTATATATCGAATTAATCTTTTTTTTTTTCTTATTGATCAAGGACTTCTAACATCTGGTGCACTCATATTTTTCAAAAAAATTATTTGATAATCTGCTATTTTTCCAAATGTGCATAACAAAGACCTTCATTTTCAGTGAAGAACCTATGTTTAATAAAACTAAAAAAACAAATACATAATAAACCCAAAACATATTAAGATTATATTCGTTGGATAGCTTGTTCTGAGGAATACTTGATTCCAGTTGGGTTTGTGAAGATTCCTCCATTTTCATCATCAACCCGAGTCTGGCGCCAAAATTCAAATTTTTTCTCATTCCTCAAGGGGATGAGGATTAAAGGGGGTCTGAGCGAACTAGGGTTTATTCAACCTCGTCTATCAGTCCCCCTTCTATAAGTGGGCTTTTGATGGATTTTTGGTAGGAAATTATTAAGAGGGTTGCCGCAAACCTATTCCCATCAATTTCTAATTGGTTCGGTCAACTACAATAGGTCTGCATTTAACCCCCTAAAATCAAGTTCCTTTTCCATGCATCTACTTTTGAGAGTTTTCTCCTTCCTCACTCACCAGTAAACCGCCATTGTGGCTTCCAAATTCTATAAGTGTATGTCGGCGGATCCTATGGTTTTTTTTAAGGAGTTGAACTCTATGGCTAGGCAATTTTTATGGGTTGGAAATTTGTCATTTTCTAAGTGGAGCCTTGTGAAATCGGATATTGTCTATAGTCTAAAGCAGTTTGGTGGCCTTGGGTTGCATCTTTCCAATTTGACTAGGTTGGCACTATCTACCAAGCTTTATTAGAGATTATGTTTGGAGTAGGGTCATGTCTGAGCTAGGATTATTTCTCATAAATATCTGAGTGGGATACTAAAGGATGAGGTACCTTGGTATTCACTAGTGGGGAAAGGTTATGTGATTTGGGAAATGCTAAAAAGAGGTGCTAAGTTGATCAAGAAAGGTTTGTTTTGGATGTGTAACAAGGGGTTTGAGGCCCTCTTCTTGTTTGACTCTTGGGATAGGTTTTCCCCTATTATGAGTAGGTATCCTAATCTGCAAGCTCTTTGTCAGTGGTTCTTGGAGGCTGGTTGGTCTCAAGTGGAAAATTTCAAGACTTCTTACTTTTGTGGGCATGTGGAGGTGTCTAGATGGAAGGATCCTAGTGAGTGGCCTATGGTCAGATTAGAGGAGGATTGTGCTGAGCTTTGCAATATTCTAGAATTTCTCAAGGATAGGGATGTGTTAGCTTGGAGTCCTAATCCTAGAGGGGTTTTCATAGTGGCTAGTAGGTATCAGGAGCTGATTGCTTGAAAGTATGGTGGTTTGGAAGTTCCATGGTGGAAAAATGTCTGCTATAATTTATCTTGGCCCAAGTGTAATTGCTTCCTATGGAACTTAACTTGGAACAAATGAATGACTTTGGAAAATCTTCAAAAGAGGGGATTCCAAGGCTCATATGTTTATGTTCTTTGTGGGTGTAGTGAGGAGGACTCTTCTCACCTATTATTTCGTTGTCTATTTTTATGTTTATTTTAAATTTTTGGTGGGGTATATGGAGACATCCCTGTGTTCATGTCTTTTTATTGGTTGAATTCTGGAGTAGTTTGGGACAACCTCAGACATAGTCTCCTTTCCTCTAGATTGTCTGTGGTGTTGGCCTTCGTTTCATCCTTCGACAAATATGGCTGGAAAGGAATCACAAGATTTTTCGTGGGGATAAGTTGATGATTCGACAGGTCTGACAGAGAATTATTTGTATCATTCAAGAGACTATGAAGGCTCAATGTGAAGTTCCTTTTCCTTTGGAAAGGAGTGATGATGAGATTGTGAATAGATTGTGATGCAAAGCATCGCTCTCATCTCTCTCTATTTTGTTATGTTTCTTAATTTTGTTTGTAAACTCTCTTTTTTTAAGTGTGATTTGTTCAATAATTTATTATAATATTTCCTTGTCAAATTTGGCTTGACAAATTGATAGTTGCAATTTGTTTTAGTATTGATGAAACAACAATTAGCATTGCTGTTGGTTATCAATAGTTTGAAGGAAAAATGAGTATTTGGAGAGAGGGAGCACACTAAAATAGTGATTGGTTGGATGCTAAAGAGATCAAGGGATTCATGATTCAAATTCAATAGTGGAAGAAAAGAGATACTCCAAACTCAGTGACATTACTCAATTGGGAGAAGAGTTGAATTCTTATTTGAATAGCAGTGATGTTGTATGTGAAAAGACCGATCATTGAGGCCAAATATGTTGTGTAATGTAAACCCTATAGAATGAAAGGAACATTGTTTTCAGTGAATAAATTGTTTGCAATTGATTGAAACCAAATTAGGGGTAAAGATTGCATCTTTCTTCTCTTGTCTTGGTTGTATATGATCACATTCTAGTCTACTACTTTTAATTTTAATCCATAATTTCTTTTAAATGTTATGAGGGTGTGCTTGGCTTGAACTCTCTATGATTGATTTTCCTTGTGACTAGCAAGGTGTGCCATCAGATTGGGCCTACGTGGTTTGGCCATCGACTCCTTTTGTGTTCGAAGAGGTAGGCATGCAAAAGAGAAGGTTTAGAGGGTTGGAAGACCATGGTCTCCTCCTCTAGCAGATATTTTGAAGATCAACACTGATGGTTCTCCTAGGGGTAATCCTAGGCTTGCTAGGATTGGTGGGACTAGGAGAGATAGTTCAAGTTCTGTTATTTTACTATTTTCCATTCATAAAGGGAAACAAACCAATAGTCTTATGGAGGGGTTGATGATTCTCGAGGCTATTAAGTGCGTCTGTGCTCTGGGTTGGCACAAGATTATCTTTGAATTAGACTCCTAGATCATCGTAGACTTGTTGAATAAGCAATATTTTGAGGGGGTTAACTAGAAGCTAGCTTCACTTGCTCAACATATTTTTATATTTAAAATTTTATTTTATATAAAATATAATAATAAATAATTAATATACAAATTTTATTATAAAACATATTTATAATTACATAATAAATATATCTAAATATTAAATATTTGATATATTTACTATTTCTCTTATCTTGCATTAAAACATGTATAACATTTTAAAAAATATATATTCCATGATGTTGATAGACTAAAACTAATCCAGCATTCTTAATATTTGTAAACATGGATCATAGTTAAGTGTGATAAACAATCAGCAGCCTACACTAAGCACAAAAAAGAACGTAATATTAAGGACAACAATATTTTACTAAGTATAATATTTTAAAAAAAATTAAAAAATAATAATTTGATAATACTATAATATAATAATTTAGTATTATTCATATAATTCTAAGAATAATATATTACTAATTATATAACAATAGAAAAATAATTTAATACTAATATTAATAATATTTTATTAATAATACTATAGTATTAAGGATAATAATATTTTACTAAGTATAATATTTTAAAAAGTATATTAATAATAAGTATTATTGAGAATAATTTAATAATAAGAATAATATATTACTAATTATATAATAATTGAAAAATAATATAATAATTTAATAATTTTAATATTAATAATATATTATTAATATTAATAAAAATAGAACAATACAATTGTAAAATTTATAACACAAAAAATATATAATAAAAAATATAATAATAATAATATATTAATACTAATGATAATATATAATACTTATCTAATTTCAATCCTTATCCTAAATATAAGTGAAGAATAAATCTTATTGGATACCACCCTTAATTGACCCATAATCCAAACCCATTCAATTAGTAATATGTTATAATACAATATCATAATATAAGTAAAATATAATAACATAATATAACAAATATTTATATAATATAATATAATACCTAACCTAATCATTAATAATATAATAATAATGTAACATAATCCAAACTTGATATATTAATAAAAATATAATAGTTAATACATAAAAATAAAAATAAAAATATAATTATATAATAATAATAATAAATAAACAAAATCATTTTCTAAATGATCTACCTATTCATCTCATGTACTACAGAAATATATGAAAAAAAATAAACCAATTATTTTTCTCATTGACCTTCCAAGCTCTCTGGTGTATCCATTACAAACCAAGTGCGATTGCTAGTTTTACTGAATGTTGGAGACCCCTCCTTTGTAAGACCTTTCTTTCTTGTATTGACATGTCACTCATGAATATGAACATTCGACTAAAACTACGAGCTCTCAATCTATGAAAACTGTAAGACAGGGACTATGTCGTTCACAACTGCTGTTAAACTTGCTATTTCAAACAAATATCATATGCATAATGACAAAATGAAAACGAGAATATCTAGATAAGTTCAAAACAGCAATTATGTTCCACTCAATGCTGCGAAGAAAAGCCATTGGCTTACTTCCCATCAGATTATATAACGATTTCCCCAATTGATTTTATGGGCTTCGAATAATTATTAGCAAGTGGAAGAGCTCCTCCTTTTGGATAAAGTTGAAGGGCAGCTCACTTGCAAGTCTTTATCTTCTCATATAAAATATAATATCGTCAATCTTCAAAACTGATTTTGATTTAGACTGACATAAACACATGTCATGCAGAGTGACTTTCAGAATGGCTTCCCAATTCCTGAACTCTTTGGAATGAGGAGGTTATAAGCATAGGCCCCACTCAGATTTCACCATAACTGCCGGGGTGGAATGGATTATGTCGCCCTTGCCGCGTGGGTGTAAAAAGATAACTTCTCCATTGTTCGACCGACCTAAGTTTTCTTCACTTTCTAGACCGGGTGTATTTTGCATCGACGACTTTCCAATTCAATCTAATTTGTTTCGCATATGCCAAACCTACTTTTTCTTTCGCCTCCGTGACTTTCACGCTACCCCCTTGGAAGATGGACACCTCCCTAAATCCATTGAACTGCAGATATTAAGGATAAGGATAAGGAGAAGTTTAAGTCTTTCCTTGCCTATAAAACTGGAACATCCCGACATCTAAAATCAATTCCTTCCTGGTATCACTAACGTCATTTGTAATACTTGTTAATTGCTTGGTAGATGAAAACTTTGATCATGGCTCCTGAGTTTCCTGTTGAAATCTTGGACGGAAAAATGGACTCAGCTAACTGCGGACGGTCCAAGAGAGCATTTGTTACTTTCCTCGCCGGATCAGGAGATTACATTAAGGGTGTGGTAGGTCTGGCCAAAGGACTGAGAAAGGTCAACAGTTTGTATCCTCTGGTAGTCGCACTCTTGCCAGATGTTCCATACGACCACAGACTGCAATTGCTTAACCAGGGTTGTGTTGTTCGAGAGATCGAACCCATCACTCCCCCACAAAATCAAGTCCGCTTCGCCATGCCACACTATGTTATCAACTATTCTAAATTGCGCATCTGGGAGGTATGTAGTATATACACCATTCTTCAATCTTCATTCTTCATTCTTTTTGTTTCTGCTCTTTCTGTTGATTGCGATTGAGTTTGGATTCTGGGTTATGGATTTGCAGTTCGAGGAATACAGCAAAATGGTGTATTTGGACGCGGACATACAAGTCTTCGAAAACATTGACAATCTGTTCGACATGCCAGATGGGTATTTATATGCTGTCATGGACTGCTTCTGCGAGAAGACGTGGAGTCACACTCTGCAATATGAAATCGGGCACTGCCAGCAGTGTCCTGAAAAGGTTTCCTGGCCTATTGAATTGAAAAAGCAGCGTCCACCTCTGTATTTCAATGCCGGGATGTTCGTGTTTGAGCCGAGCACTTTAACATTTGACAACATGATGGAGATTCTCATGTCCAGCCCTCCAACACCCTTTGCAGAGCAGGTATGCCATAATACCTTTGTTTCTCATTGCAAACTACACTTACCTTTCATAATGGGTGGGACCTCCTCTTGGATATTTGGATTCCTCTTTTCCTGTTATTGTTTTAACTGTTAACGGTATTGTATTTTTTATTTGTTTCTATGTTTTATGTTCCAGTTTTTATCCAAATCCATATGATTTCTGAGAGTGTAACTTCTCTTCACCCACCTTTTTTCGAATATTATTTTGTAAGTGATAATCTAAATACTTACTCATCCCAAAAAAAATTAAAAGTTCTGGTATCCCTAAATGGAGAATCATCTTTGTTTTCAGGATTTCTTGAACATGTATTTCCAGAAGTTGTACAAACCCATACCGTTGGTTTACAATCTGGTTTTGGCCATGTTGTGGCGCCATCCGGAGAATGTCGACATTGCCAAAGTTAAAGTAGCGCATTACTGTGCAGCTGTAAGTTTTTAATCTTGTTTATAACAAAACTACTGTAAGTGTTTATCTTTCTCTAGATTATTGATTTCAGTTAGTGGATATGTGCAGGGCTCGAAACCGTGGAGGTTCACTGGTGAGGAGGAGAACATGGAGAGGGAAGATATCAAGACATTAGTGAAGAGGTGGTGGGAGATATACAATGATAATTCGCTGGACTTCACATCGAACGAGGGAAGAGAAGAGGCGGAGAACACATCTGAAGCAGAGCAGACTCTCCGTGTTCAAATGCTTAAGCGGGCACACGTATTGCCTGCTCCACCTGCAGCTTGACCAAAAATACCTCGTGTTGTGATAACAAATAGGTTATGTAAATGAATGAAGGTTTTTATTAACATTCACATTATCGGATAATCAATCACATTGTTAAATTATAAAAAAATCTGTTCGTACAAAATTTATTTGATTTTTTTTCATTCTGAATCTTGATCAAATAATCTAATGATAATAATACTCATGATCGAAAATATAATTAAAATATTAGAAGATTTATGCATTAAATCTGTGGAAACTTGTTCTGTCCAAGCTTTTGAGCAAAGAACTTCGTGTTTAAACATGGAAATGTAATAACTTATAACCCCACCTAACTAGACGAGACCTGGGTTTTCTCTTTCCGTGCTGGTGGTATTGAATATAATACAGGGGAATGGAGATCTTTTCCACAATTATCTTAGATTATCTTGCTGGGATTGATTGAAGACCTCTAATGGGTCGTACCAACATTTCAAACTAGCCCATGGAATTCTCAATAACTTGAATGATATCTTAATCCTTAATAGAGTAAGAGCCACTAAACCTCTCTTAAAAACTAATATACTATTTTTAATTGTATGTCTTGACATCATATTAAGTTGGAGGATGTTTTTATAGTTTATGTAATGAACTGTTTTTAATAAAAAAATTGTGTATACTTTTACCAATATTTTCAAATATATTCTGTAATCTTTATCAAAAAGATGATAAAAATGATTTATCATTATATAGTTAGTACTAGTTAATAAATCATTTAATAAATTGAAGAAAAAAAAATTGTATGTTAAATTTTTTTATCTCTCGTACAAATTATGATGTCTACAACTACACTTACACCATGCAACTCCAATATTGTGTACAGAATATGTCAACTTATTTTAGAAAATATGCGACCTATGTAGATAATATTCTTTATAGACAATACAATAACGGTGGAGGAAATTTTTAGACACCTATGAATGAAGTTATCTAAAATGGATGGATTGATTATTTTGCGCTTTTTGGATGTAATGGTAGGGTCAAATTTGGTCCAAAATGATTTGGAGGATGAGTGATTTATGATATGCCTAAAAATACCCTTCTTTCAAATCCTTGCATTATTTCACCTCTAAAGCTTGATCCGAACAAAGCGAGAGGAAATTTCTGTAGGATCCATAATCCTAACAATTTCTTACCAATTATTTATTTTTATTGATCTTTATTACTAAAAGCATTAGACATGTGCTTTGTAAGTTGTAATTTTTGCTAAATATGTTTATCCCATATATGCATGGCAATTCATTCTCTTAGGCAGTATTAGTTTAAATAGAGGATTTTGATGGGTTATCCATGAATTATATTGTAATGGGTATTACTCAAAGGAGGTGTCACTTCAAAGATGTTATTAATATATTATAGTATGATCTTATTATTTCAATGGAGTTTTATTCATTTTGTCACCATCTATAATATTTATTTTTTTATTTTATATATATTTGGATACTATATTAGAGGAAGGAATATAACATTTGGTATTTAAGCTCTTTCCAAGGCCATGTTCTATTGAAACACATACTTTAATGGTCATCTACAACTGTGCATCATAGGCTATCACCTCACCTTTATAGAATTTTGGTGAAAAAAAGTGGACAAAAGTACTAGCACTAAGGTTTGTACCTAAAATGTGCCATTTTTTTCCTTTCTTCTAGCTATTATTCTTTTTAGGTTAGAAACTCTATCCTAGGGCTTTTAAAATATCATCAGTATTAGCTAATCTAGGTTCTCCATAAAGGGTTCAATGAAGTGAGGATAGTTTATACTCTAATAGCCTAATCCTCAAATAACTTTTACACATGGTCTTGTGCTTCCACGCACCCTCAATTATATTAGAAGACCCTTAGTTTTTGAAACCTATCCTTAAGAACCCTTTAGTCATCTATCATATGTGATGTAGTAGTAAGTAGTTATCCCTAATAAATTACTTATATCATAACTGATCCATCAAGATTTATATATGTATGTAATCATAAACTAGATATTCCCTATAGAAACCTTCCTTTCTCATCCATCTATATCCCCACCCTAGCCTTTTTGGGAGTTGGAGAAACTACCACTCATGACTATTGTACTTAGCATTGGAAAAATCTAGTTCAAGGAGAAATACATAGCAAAACTATCCCTTACAAACATGCCTTAACCTATGACTGAGCCTCCTATCCTTGATGAAACTATGATTGAACCTATAGACATTCCAAATAACCAAGACCAACCCAAGATTGATCCTTTTCCTATCTCCTACAAAAGACCAATAGATAACGAAAATAATCTTGTCACACCTCCTAAAATAAAACAAGTTTACAAAGCTAAAGAGAAAGTGGTTGAAAAACCTCCTATGGTTCCTTCCATTCCTCCCCATAGGGAAGAAAAGAAACCTATGGTTGATAAACCCACTCCTACACAAACACAACTTAAAAATCATACTAAAAGAAACAGAAATGCTAGAGAGTGTAGGTGTAGATGTTGTGCTCTTGCGCAAAGGTTAAACAAAGAAAACAACAAATAAAATCATTATACAAACTTGATTGAAGAAATACACAATGAGTCTCCCTCTTCACTACAACAACAAGATCCTATACTGCAACGGGAGCTAAATCCTTCTCTAGAAATTATCATTTGACCTCCCATTGTGATTAATTTTGATGACAATGATGAGGTTGCTAAAATTAATGAAGAAGTGCATAATGAATTGAATACATTATTTTCCTCTTCTATGAACTTAAACGATAATTCTCCTAAGGAGAGTGTTGAACTTGGTAATGATGCTAATTCGACAAATGCTATTGTCCATTTGGCGAGTTGTCTTCCTTTTGTATATGATGAACAAGATTGGGATGCAGACAACCTGTTATAGGTTGACTCACATGCACCTTACTAATCTTTTGCATTATATTCTTTTTTATGTTATGTGTGTGATTGCATGTGTGTAATGTGATCTCTGTGTATCATTATGTTTGGTGTATCTCTCTCTTTGTGACATTCCTCTATTTATACCTACATTCTTCTCTATGTCATAAAAATTATATATTTTCTTTGTCTTGTGTTTTCCTTTTGGGGATGACGCAAGGTGTCAAGACATTTAGGTCTCTTCCATGTTGACCTAAAATCTTTTTCTTTCTTTTCACTCTCTTTGTTTCATTCTTCTTGTTCCATGAGTATTTGGGGAATGATGAAAGTTCTAAGCTTTATAACAACATTGTAGCAAAGAAATATTGACCCTGAATCCATGGATCCCTTATGTGATTTTGGAATTTTATTTTGGGGGCAACCCCTTTTCATGACAAAGATTTATTTGGAAACATATGACTTGGCATAGGGCTTTCCAAATAATCTCTTATGCCCTCTTTTCTTGTTAGAATTTATCATTTTCTACTTCAAAGCAATTGCTCACGTCATGGTGTTTAGCAATTTTTTTAAAGTGGGGGCATACATTGGCATTATTCTTTTACAAATCATGTTTCATTGTGTAGTCTTCTTCATGTGATGCCCCTTTCGCTTTGTGGTGGTCCATTAGGTTTGATGTCCTTCAAGAGTGTGATCTATCTTAGCATATTATATTCCTCTTAGTGGCTTGATGTGACACATTACATCCCCTAAGTTGCAAATCTTTTAACCTTTGATTGGTCCTCTCTTGGAGACATTAGGCATAATTTTCCCTAAGTTAAGACCTTACATGAACTAAGAAAATCTCCTTTGAACATACCTTACACTACTTTGCATTTACAATATCAGTTATATGGCCACCTTGCATAACACACTTTGCTTGTCTTGGGAGCCTTCTTGTTTGTTTATGAGTGTCAACCATACGAAGCTTTGCTTTCCTCATGAATCTTGAAGTTCACTGTTGTGTGGCACCTTACCAAAGTTAACAAGAGGTATAGCTTTGGTATGGTTGTATGTATGGGAGTCAAACTTAGGTGTGACTTTCCCATAGCCACTTGCTTATCTATGTGAGCGCATACTGACTACATGTGTATGTGTCTCACTGGGTGCTCACCTAATGGACGACCTGAGGTTCCACTAGCCCTTGTCAATGTGTGTTTGGTTTCCATAGTGGACATCGTGTTTCACTTGTAAATTTTTTTTGGATAAATAACTTAGATCTGATCCACGTCGTGTAAGACAAATGGTCGAAGCTTGTCCACCCATTTTTCTTTTGTTTTTGTTTTTCTTTATTCTATATGTCTTTGGCAGTGTATGATTGTGCCTTGTTGTTGCTCCTTACATTATTTTCATGTGTGTTCTTTTGTGCCTATGTCACTTTTCCATAGGATCTTAGTCTTGGGGGCTTGTGCAACCCTCTTGATCGTTGTTGTCTTATCTTACTCGCATTGGTACACTTGGACCCCTCTTGATAAGAGTTTTGTCTACTTTAGTGTGACTTTGAAGCAAGTTCCTCCTCTCACTAAAGTGGGGGCTAAATTTAATGTAGGGAAATGTATTCCTTTACATTTTCACGCTTGTTTGGGCCCTTCCTACTAAAATTAGGCTTATTAATGCCTTATTTGGTCCTAAGATGCAAGCCTTAATTAATGCATCTTTCTGAGGATGATCCTAAAATATATCAAGTGACCAATCATAATTCTATGATTTTGGATTGTATGGCCCAAATTTAGTGATTTGGGACTCATACACCACCTTGGGCGTATGGGTCCTACCTAGGTTTCAGGGCCTAGATCTCATTTTAACATAAAACTAAGCCTTTCTTTAAAAATGTGTCCCAAGCTATCCTAATGGGACTCATACACCACACTTAGTTTAGACCTAATTTAAATTCAAATTCTTGGTGGGATTTTATTCTCCTAGATCTGATGTCAACTTGTAGTGTTGTAATTTCAGGAAATTTGGCATAAACAAGTATAAATACAAGGTTATTTCACATATTTTCTCATAGAAACTTTTACGAGCAATTATCCTAGCAAGTTTATGAGATCAAGAGAATTCAAGAGCATTTAAGAGATGATTATCAAATGTTTTGAAGCATTATTCAAGATTCAAGCATCGTGTCAAAGTCATCATGCATCATGTTTATTTTTGAGCTCACATTTGTGATGTAGGTATCTTATGATTCAAGCAAGCATTCAAGTCAAGATCCATAACATAGATTCAAGATTCAAGATCCACATTCATGCTAGATAATCTAAATACTTACTCATCCCAAAAAAAAAAAAAAAAAAGTTCTGGTATCCCTAAATGGAGAATGATCTTTGTTTTCAGGATTTCTTGAACATGTATTTCCAGAAGTTGTACAAGCCCATACCGTTGGTTTACAATCTGGTTTTGGCCATGTTGTGGCGCCATCCGGAGAATGTCGACATTGCCAAAGTTAAAGTAGCGCATTACTGTGCAGCTGTAAGTTTTTTCCTATGTATAACAAAACTACTATAAGTGTTTATCTTTCTCTATATTATTGATTTCAATTAGTGGATATGTGCAGGGCTCGAAACCGTGGAGGTTCACTGGTGAGGAGGAAAACATGGAGAGGGAAGATATTAAGACATTGGTGAACAGGTGGTGGGAGATATACAATGATGATTCACTGTACTTCACATCGAATGACAGAAGAGAAGAGAGAAGAGGTGGAGAACACATCTGAAGCAGAGCAGACTCTCCGTGTTCAAATGCTTAAGTGGGCACACGTATTTCCTGCTCCACCTGCAGCTTGACCAAAAATACCTCATGTTGTGATAACAAATAGGTTATGTAAATGAATGGAGGTTTTTATTAACATTCACGAGATGAAACAGTTTATCTAATTATTATCTGATTATCAGAAAACCAATCACATTGTTAAATATAAAAAAATTATTTGATCTCTTTTTTTTCTTAAATTCTGAATCTTCTATTATGAATCTTGATCAAGTAATCTCTTGATAATAATACTGATCTGATCGAGAGCTATATATATTAGCTGCTCCCATTGACAGCTTCATATCTATAATTAAAATATTAGAGGAGTTATGCATTAAATCTATGGAAACTTGTTCTGTCCAAGCTTTTGAGCAAAAAGCTTCGTGTTTAAACCAGGAAATGTGATAATTTATAACCCCACCTAACCAAACAAGACCTGGGTTTTCTCTTTCCATCCTGGTGGTATTGAATATGGAATGGAGATCTTTTCCACAATTATCTTAGATTATATTGATGGGATTGATTCAAGACCTCTAATGGGTCATACCAACATTTCAAACCATGGTCCATGGAACTCTCAACAACTTGAATGATATCTTAATCCTTAATAGAGTAAGAGCCATTTAACCTCTCTTAAAAATTAATTTACTATTTTTAATTGTATGTCTTGACATCATATTAAGTTTGGGGATATTTTTATAGTTTATCATGTAATGAACTGTTTTTAATAAAAAAATTGTGTATAGTTTTAACAATATTTTCAAATATATTTTGTAATCTATACCAAAAAGATGATAAAAATGATTTATCATCACATAGTTAGTACTAGTTAATAAATCATTTAATAAATTAAAAAAAAAAATTGTATGTTAAATTTTTTATCTCACTCATATAAATTATGATGTCTACAAATGCACTTACACCATGCAACTCCAACATTGTGTAGAATATGTCAACTTATTTTAGAAAATATGCCAACTATGTAGAGAATATTCTTTCTACACAATACAATAGGGGTGGAGGAAATTTCTAGAGGCCTATGAATGAAGTTATCTAAAATGGATGGATTGATTATTTTGGGCTTTTTGGATGTAATGGTAGGGTCAAATTTGGTCCAAAATGATTTGGAGGATGAGTGATTTATGATATGCCTAACAAATACCCTTCTTTCAAATCCTTGCAATATTTCACCTCTAAAGCTTGATCCGAACAAAGTGAGAGGAAATTTATTTAGGATCCATAATCCTAACAATTTCTTACCAATTATTTATTTTTTATTGATCTTTATTACTAAAGGCATTATACATGTGCTTTCTAAGTTGTCATTTTTGCTAAATATGTTTATCCCATATATGCATGACAACTAATTCTCTTAGGCAGTATCAATTTAAATAAAGGATTTTGATGGGTTATCCATGAATTATATTGTATTGGGTATTACTCAAAGGAGGTGTCACTTCAAAGAGGTTATTAATATATTATAGTATGATCTTATTATTTCAATGGAGTTTTATTCATTTTGTCATCATTTATAATATTTATTTTTTTATTTTATATATATTTGGCTACTATATTAGAGGAAGGAATATAGCATTTGGTATTTAAGCTCTTTCCAAGGCCATGTTCTATTGCAACACATCCTTTAAGGGTTATCTACAACTGTGCACCATAGGCTATCACCTCACCTTTATAGAATTTTGATGAAGAAAAAGTACTAGCACTAAGGTTTGTACCTAAAATATGCCAATTTTTTCCTTTCTTCTAGTTATTATTCTTTTTAGGTTAGAAACTCTATCCTAGGGAATTTAAAATATCAAGAGAGACATCAGTATTAGCTAATCTAGGTTCTCCATAAAGGGTTCAATGAAGTGAGGATAGTTTATACTCTAATAACCTAATCCTCAAATAACTTTTACACATGGTCTTGTGCTTCCATGTACCCTCAATTATATTAGAAGACCCTTAATTTTTGAAACCTATCCTTAAGAACCCTTTGGTCATCTATCATATGTGATGCACTAGTAAGTAGTTAGCCTTAATAAATTACTTATATCATAAATGATCCATCAAGATTTATATATGTATGCAATCATAAACTAGATATTCCCTATAGAACATGGATAACTTTAAGAAACCCCCCCCTCGGAAAAGGTGTAAAATCCTAGTGAATCTTTCCTTTTATTTGAAAAAATATATTAATTTTCCTGACGAATCTATGCACATTATTAAAAAAAATTGTAAAATCTTGGCGAATCTTAATGAATAATTGGTAAAAAAAAAATCACAATGGTGAATCCTAGCAAATAATCACTAAAAAGATTACTTACAATGGCGAATCTCTCCTTTAAAAATTTGCTAATGATTGTTGATTTACAATAGAGATGTAAAATCAACAAATAAAATTGTGCCACATATTGACACGTCACTCGTCCATCACCTTTGACTATCACACCAAACTATTGGTTGTTCCTTGTGGTCTCCACCAAGACACACGTACACCACTTGTGCAATTCCGGAGAATCAAGATGGGAATCCACAATATTCGCAACAAGTCTCCTGAAAAAGACTTAAATATTTAACTCCCAACCTCCAAGTGGTCCCCACATCCGTTGACATCCAAGTCACTATCATATGTAGTAATCACCATCCACATAGACCAGTCCCACCATCCATCGGCTTGTCGCCCAGTTAGAGAAACCACAAACTTCACAACCTCGAGTTGGAGGTTAGGAAACTCCAAGACGTTGCAACAACAAAGAAGATCAACCAGTCGGGAAGTTAAGAAACTTTTGAACACAGCAACAAGGTTCCAAGGGTAGAGAAGTCAACGATCCCTCAACCAACACACTGTCACCCAGTTTCAAACTTCTAAAACCCCACGACATAGGAACTACAAGGTTCAAGTTTTGGGTGATAGGCCAACAATGAAGATCATTGATTAGCTTTTTAATTGAATGGCTGCAGGTTGATTCTGCAACCTAATACACACAAGCCTTTTAAATGGAACGTGTGTATTAGGGCACATAATCAACCTGTAGCCATCTGATTAAAAAGATAATTGATGATTTGATGAGAATAAATAAACACCCTATTCAAGGCTAAAGTATCCCTAAAATTAAATGCTAATTTATTATTGTGGCGATATTGCCCCAAAATTAATGGTAGTAATATAATATTACTAGAAAATTTAATTAATATTTGTAATTATAGTATAAACTACAAGCGAATCAGTTCCAATAACGCATTGTTTATAGAGGCGAATTAATTGAGACAAAATTATGTTTTTGTAAAAACTCGACAATTCAACATCCTTTTTAGCTTGTACTATTAGCCATTTCTGGAAGTCCCGATTTCAATTATTAGCCAATTGGCGAAGATTCGCCACTAAATTTTTCCCTGCTATAGAAACCTTCCTTTCTTATCCATCTATATCACCACCCTATCCTTTTTGGGAGTTGGAGAAACCACCACTCATGACTATTGTACTTAGCATTGGAAAAATCTAGTTCAAGGAGAAATGCATAGAAAAACTATCCATTACAAACATTCCTCAACCTATGACTGAGCCTCCTATCCTTGATGAAACTATGATTGAACCTACAGGCATTCCAAATAACCAAGACCAACCCAAGATTGATACTTTTCCTATCTCCTACAAAAGATCAAGATATAACAAAAACAATCCCATCAGGCCTCCTAAAATAAAACAAATTTACAAAGCTAAAGAGAAATTGGTTGAAAAACCTCCAATGGTTCCTTTTGCTCCTCCCCCTAGGGAAGAAAAGAATCCTATGGTAGATAAACCCACTCCTACACAAACACAATGTAAAAATCATACTAAAAGAAATAGAAATGCTAGAGAGCATAGGCGTAGACATTGTGCTCTTGCTCGAAGGTTAAACAAAGAAAACAACAAAGAAAATCACTATCCAAAATTGATTGAAGAAATACACGATGAGTCTCCCTCTTCACTGTAACAACAAGATCCTATACCGCAACAGGAGCTAAATCCTTCTCTAGACATTATCATTCGACCTCCCATTGTGATTAATTTTGATGACGATGATGAGGTTGCTAAAATTTATGAAGAAGTGCATAATGAAATCAATACATGATTTTCCTCTTTTATAAGATTAAACAATAATTCTCCTAAGGAGAGTTTTGAACTTGGTAATGACGCTAATTTGACACTTGCTATTATCCCTTTGGCTATTTGTCTTTCTTTTGTATATGATGAACAAGATTCAGATGCAGACAACCTACTATAGGTTGACTCACATGC
>VDFB02065500.1:0-46830 GCA_007258455.2 Sequoia sempervirens
CTTACACAATTGTTCAAGACACTTGCAGTTAACAATAGATGGATGATTTGAAGGGGATTTTGCGCTTAAGATTTGGTGTTGAAGAATGAATTTTCCTAAAACTAACCGGGAATGCGCAGAATGTAAATAAGTGTAAGGGCCTAAGAAGTTTCTAGACTCTATTCTAAGACGGGACGTGGGATCAATCTCAACAAGCTTCAACCAAACTCTGTTTCGCCTCACGCTGGACAGCTTACACAAAGTAGGTGCACTCTTCAAAGGGATAGCAAGTAATTTTCAAGTTACAACCCAGCATCGAGATATCGTCAAAACGATGCATATCAAGGCATAAGCTACAACTGAAGTTAAGTTTATGAAATGCTCCAGTAGACCACACAAGGCAAACTTGCCGTCAGCAAGCCGCTAGTGGTATGGAATAAAATGAAGTTGCCTTGATCAATGCCACAAATCCACAACTACTATCTACTTGCATGAAATGGAAATGCTACTCTTAAACTACTTTACGCTACTTGGAGTTGAAGGGACGAAGAAACCTTGCTAGCTGTCCATAACAAAGACAAATTTCACCATCAATGAAAATATCTTCTATTATGAAAGTGTTACACAACAATCTCTTACAAAAGTTTTCAAAGGAAAACTTTCCTCCTTTTCCACACTATGCTAAGCTATCAACTATCTCTCTAACAAAATGTCTACTCTTTGATGTCTCCTCTAATCTGATCTCTATTCTAATGAATTACAAATGAGGGGGACTCCCCCTTTTATAGATGGCCCAGTTCAATGGACGGCTCAGATTACAATCAAAAGAATGGCTAAGATTAAGCCACCTCAGCCCTAACCCTAAAAATTGCCAGAATGGGGAGTGGTACATTAAATGAATCAAAGATTCCCACTCACTCCCAAAATAGTAAAGGCAATTAATGCCCACAATCAGTCTTCTAGAAGATCATCGTTCAGTAGTGCATTCCCATTCTCCTTCTCCCTGGTTGCAAACTCAATGAACCTGGCAAGTATAGCCTCAACCTCCTGAACTGAAATAGGTGGAATGCAATCAAGCTGAAACTCTAACACTGTGACTGACTGTTCATGCCATGCACAATATTTTCTCCAAGCAGCTAAGGAATCCTGCGTGCAAGCTAGAGAAAGTAGAAGTGTTCTCGAAGTCATTTTGTACAAAGGTCTTCACTTCCGAGAAGAAAGGCACCAACCTACCCCTCAAATTATCAGTAGTCACCTCATTGGGATTCAAGCGCCTAGCAAATATTGCCTCCAAGGTGTTTTGGACTCCATCAATGATGTTTGTCATAGCCTTTCGAACTCTAGCTGAATCCGCCTGTGCTGCGTCAAAGAAACCACGTCCTGTGACTACTGAAGAGTACCATCTAGAAAAATCGTATCTATCATTCTCTTGAATGACTCCTCCATCGATCAACATCTGCAAAGGAGTATGCCCCAATGCCTCAAGACACTGAATAACTTTGCTTTGATAAACAGAAACATCACCCGGGCTTGATCCAGTACTCCATCCGTTGCCAAAATGTTAGAGCTTCTTGGAAAACACGAACAAGGTCTTCAGCGAACTTTTCTGTCTCAAGCCAAACTCTTGGCTTGACTGTCACCTCGATTGCCATCTTCCCAACTCCAACAAGCCACTAATTGACTCTCACGGGTATTTCGAACGGTTCTCTTTAACGAATCCGCTTCCCGAGGAAAAGGGCCGAGACAACTGGCGCATATATCTTATCAAAGCCTTATGCTCCTTTTCAGCTTCTTATACTTTCCTTCCTTTTTAAATGTCGTCGCCCGAGGGGTGTGGTAGGAATTATCACATTCCTCAACAATCTGTGCACCTGTGGGGCGTCCTAACTCCATAGTTGTGATCACATAATTCTCTGGCACTGCTTCGTCTCGATCACAATCAACCTGTGGCACCGCCATATGAAGGGTGCGAGAGCCATCCTCATCAGTCGATATCTTTGAAAATTTTCGTGCTCTCTTCTTTTGTGGAGGCGCGTTGATCCTGTTTAACAACTCTTCCATTTCTATCGCTGGATCAATCTCTTCACTGGGGCTCCTTCTCATCCTATCTCTGAGCCAATTAGGTACTGTATATTGTATATCAAACGGCTGTTGTTCTTGTGCCTCTACCTCACGGACTTGTTCAACTTCAATATCATTCTGGCAAGGCTCATCGGCCTCAAGTGGCTGAGTATCTCCTGAAACTATATCATCATCGTCTAAAGCCGCCTCTGACTCTTGCTGAAACTGAGGGTCAGTAGCAGTCCCCTCATCGATCTGCTGATCATCTCTATTAGGTGCGTTGACACTCTGGCCAACTGACTCTCTCTGTGGTGGCTGATTATCTTCATGTACCTCCTGCACCTGATTCAATGCATTCCTTTGATCAGCAAATAAAGAAACCTCGGCAATGCTTGGAGAGCGGTATCCAATGGCGTGGAGTGACTCAACTATAACTTCGGTGGAGGCTCGGTGAATAGGCTCACACTTGAGCTGGCTCCTTCGCCGAGACTCACGGACCTGCGTGTAATTTGTTTCTTTCTGCCCGGTAGTGGGTATCATGATCTCTATGATTTATGATCTAATGTGCCTTGTGTATGTTCTCTTCGAAATCTACTCACTTGGCCTTGTCAACCCATGCTGCGAGGTAAAATGTAAAGGCTTGGAATGAATTAAATTGACGTCTCGGTTCTAACCAATGGGGTTGGATGGGTATCTACCTCATGTCACGGATGGACAACGTTCATGTATATCCATTAGTTGAATGACTTCACACTCCCCTAATCATGCCTATTGGCAACCTAAGAACATTCTCTTCGACTTCTACTTAGATGCGATTACCCGACCCAATAATCCTCAATGTTTGCCTTATGTTTAAATTCCTTTGGCCGATTGCCATACGATATTGTTATGTGGATCATAATTGTATTTGGTGTGATAGGAAGAATAAATGCTTGAAGCTCTCTTTGGAAGCTTCTCTAATTTGCTGCAATAGAGGACTTGCGCTTTCATACGAGATTGCCATGACAATTGGGAAGTCAACACCTCCCTTCTTCTTTTTTCTTCGAGGAATTTTATAAGTAAGCAACCAATTTGCCTAGATATCTCTAACATTAAAATTCTGGTTTGAATTGCCAAACGCTTATATATGGATATGAAGAAAAACCTTGTAGCCTTATATAAGAAAACTTTGGAAATTGTATAGACCAGCACCCATACCTCTCAATCAATTCTTGGGCTTCCCTCGAGATCCTGTGATGCATACGCTCGTGAAGTGTTCTCGTGATGTGCATGGTAAAAGCGTCGTTGACACCCTTGTAATGAGTAGTACTTGTCAAGTGCAGCTGTGGACAAGCCTCATGGATTTTGAACTAGTGAGAGCCACAACCCACAGGCTCCTTGTATGAAATTCCTCTGTATTTCATCATACGAGTCAACATGTAAATAATGTAAGAGCCCATGTAAAAGGTCTTCGTTCTTCTCAAGCTTAGGAGTTGCTCGTGCAAATTGTCACTGATCATTGCAGCCCAGTTGACGTACTCCTTTCCTTCCAACACGAGGTTGATGTAATAGAACATCCATGGCTCAAAAATAAATGCTTGAGGGCAGCCTCCAACTCTGCTCAGCATCATAGTAAGATCACAACACTCCTGCTTCAAGTCATCTGCTATAATTTGCCTTGGCAGCTTTGTGCGAGAGGGCTTGGGGTTGCTCATCCAGCGAGTATTGACCGTCTATGTACATCTCTTGAATGCAGAAGCATACATTCGCTCAGCTCGCTCTCTGGACTTGTAAATCATATTCCTGTGTGCTGGAAACCCAAAAGCTTCACCAATAGCAGTAGGAGTAAGGTTGGCGAGCACTTGACCATCTGGTGACATAATTGATCTGTGATCCTTCTCATAGCAGTTGGCGCACTCCATCATCAGCTCCGAACACTAAATAGCCAGTGGGAAACCAACAGCTGCATATAATCCACTTCGAATGATGTTGTGTGAAGTGGCTAAAGGTTGATGATTACCAATCCCCAACATTCTGTTCTTGAAAGTCTCCAAGTTGAAAGAGCCCAAATTCATGTCAGCAAGCTTGGCCAACTTCGAGGTAAACTTTGACTCTGGCATGAAAGGCTTTCTCAGCTTCTTGATAACAGCTTGCCTGGATGCACGATTGTTGTCCTTGCCAGTTGTTCTTGCCTCGGCCATCTCAACTTCTCCTTCAACAGATCTCGAATTATCAACCACCTAGAAAGTCTTAGCAACTTTGATACTTTCAGCAACTTCAATGAAACTTATCAAATTTCTTAGCTGGCTGCAGCAACTTCAGTATTTTAAGAAATCGGCCAACTTCAATCAGTAATTCTAGACTCTTGCAAGTTCACACTTCTTCAGCAATATTCTTTTCAAATCGAAATTTCTTCAATCAACTTTCAGCTTGCACTGCAACTTCAAATCTCTCTGAACAAAATCGAATCTTCAACAACTCGACTCTTTAAAATTCATAGCTCAACAACTTCAGATTTTTAAAACTCAACTTCAGCAACTAGACTTCAATTCGTACCTTCTCAGCTTCAGCAACAACTCAAGTTTCAGCCTTCAGCAAATTCCTCTTCAACAAGTTTCGAACTTTAGCCTCAGCAACTTACTGCAACACTGGACTTAGAGCAAATTCGATTTTCCTCAGCTGTGAAAAAGAATGAATGAATCTTCAACTCTTATAGGAAAATCGAATTCTAGAAGAAGGCTAAGTTTAGCCAATGTATTAAATTTGCACTAAGAATTTGAATTTCTCCTCTCTGGTATTTTTGACACTTGTCTTTCGACGTCAGGAATCTTAATCTTCTAGAAATTCAACTTTAACTGTCACATTTTTAATTCTCTTTCGAAAATGTTTTAATTTAAATTCATCTTTTAACAATTTCCATTCACCAACCGAAGTTCTATCTTGCAAATTTTAAATTTTAATCACCTCTGACGCTCTGGAAAATTCATTTGTGAAGAACTCAATCAAAATCTTCTAGGCAATTCCCTTCAAATTCATCGTTTGGAAAATTCTATCTCGAAAACACATTTTATTCACTTTGCCTTAGAAAATTTTAAGTTCTCCCTTAGGAAAATTTCACAATTCGAGCACCGATTAAATTCTTCATCCGAAAGGCGTTGGCGAAGTGCAGAAGACATAGAAATCCATTTCTCATCGAAGATCTCTGATACCCAGAAGAAAATTTTCTCCAGAACTTGTCGAATTCATGGGTATACAACGAACGGGTTCATTTAAAGTTTTAAATTTTGAACCTTAGAAAAATAATTTTTTAATCAATTTAATCCTATTCCTTCATCTTCGTGAGCATCTTGTTGCTCTGACTTGGAAATTTTTAAATCCATCCTGCAATGCTAGCATCTTCTGACTCCATCACTGGCAAATTCATTCGTGCTTCAGGAAAAAAATTCATCACCTTCATGTCTAGGCGTATTTTCTAAAGGAAGAAAATACTTTGCCTTAGAAAAATTTTGAATCATTTTGCACTTCGAAATTTCGCCTTAGGAAAATCTATTCAACTTCATTTTGCCTTGGTGAGAATTTTTTTTATTCATTTAGAAAATTCTCCTCTTAAAGCACATCATATTTGAATTCCAACGCCTAGCATGTTTTATTTTTCATCACCTTGGGCGCATTTGCTTATCATGAAGGATATACTTTGAATCCACGCCTAACATTATTATTCATCACTTAGCAATATCATCTCTCAAGTCTAGGCGCATCTCATACTTGAAGGGGAAATATTCAACTTTCAATGCCTAGTGAACTTTATATTCCACTCACCACCTTACACACTTGGGCGCATTTGGCACTTCATGAGGAATATTCAACACGCCTAGCAATACTTTCCCTCCCCTTTGGGCTCATTTTAGCATGAGAAAAGGATAACATCTCTAACGCCTTCCCTTTTGACTTGTTGACTCCTCAAACATGGGCGCATATAGCAAGATGGGGGAATAAAGCTTTTCAACGTCCTTGCTTTGACTTGTGACTCTTGAGCTTCTTCGTTTTTGTCTTTACATGCCCTCACTTGGGCACATTTGGCACTTGATGAAGGATGAAAGCTTGTTGACATTTTGACTTTCTAACCTTGGGCATATTTTGCCTTGCTGGAAGATGGGCGCATATTGGCATATGTGAAGGACGAACACTTTGACTCTTTATGATGGGCGCATATAGCCAAGTTAGAAGATGGGCGCATATGGAAGGTAGGGAGGGATGAAGCATGCCTTAGGATTTTTTTTTAATCAAACTCTTAAAGTGGGCGCATTTGGCTATGTGTGAGGGATAAACTCAACACTTAGAAATTTTTTTAAACATCCCTACCTTGCATGAGGGCGCATTTTGCCATAGGTGATGGATGAAACTTTTGCCTTAGGAATTTTTCTAACTTCTTTATCAACCTGGGCGCATTTGGAGGTGGCAGTAGGACGAAATTCAACACTTGAACGTTCTTCCTGACTTCAGCTGGAGATGGGCGCATTTTCATGGTGATGCAGGATGAAGTCTCAGACTTAGTCATTTTTTTTTTCTTCGTCTTCGTCAGCTTCTCCGTGCTTTACTATAAATAGTAAGTCTTTGGTTCTCATATCTTAGAAGCTCAGATTGATTTGAAATTTTGAACACTGGATCCACATGACTTTGCCAACCTATTCACACTGCTATTCTGAGTTGACTTGCTAAAAATAGCATGTTTTTGGAGGTAGTTTGCTATTTATAGTAACTACTTGTTTCTGATACCTCCACAACTCCGTTTGATTTGAAATTCGAATGATGTGCTCCTCACCACGTGACCTGCCTGCTAACACCGACGCCTGTTGTTGACTTGCTATTTTTAGCCTATTTCTGAAATGACTTACTATAAATAGTAAGTGCTCCGTTTGCCCTCAAATTTTATTAGCAGATAGCTTGGAAGACGATGATCGCGGTGGTATACACCGGTTTTTGAAAATTCTGACTTTTTACCCCTCTTTTCGGGCCCTGAAGCTGGAAACCCTAATCTGTCCTGCATGTATATCAAACGATCTCCGTTTGTTCTTGTTTCTGTTGCATTGCGATCAGCTCGTGATTTTGAAGTGCTGGGAGGTGGCTGCCAGGATGCATCTGCTAAAAATAGTAAGTTCCTAAATGAATGACCATCTCTGTTTGCATGTCACATCACTGCGAGGCTCTTGAAAAACCCATACGGAATATACAGACATGCAAAGAAAACCCAGACATGCAAACCCTAAAAATAGCCTCGGAAGGCTGAACTTTGAAAGTTATCATCTCGCTTTGCATGTTATACCATCGCAAAGGTCTCTGAAAACCCAGAAGGAATCTTCCAACATGCGCTGAAAAAATTTGCATCTAAACCCTGAAATCTGCTCTGGAAGCTTAACTACTAAAAATAGTAAGTTGTCCGTTTCAGCTCAAATTTTGCCAGTGAGCAGCTTGATGTGCTCTGAATGCAGTGTGACTGTTAAAACTTCAAGAATGCTGAAGGAATGCCCGGAATTACACACTTACTAAAAATAGTAAGTTGTCAGGATTTGATGAAATTTCAGTGGAAGCTTGCTGGAGGCACACTGACCTCAATGTTAATCTCAATTTTCAATTTATTCACTACATTTGGTTTCAAATTGACCAAGAAAGTGCAAACCCTAATTCTCAAACCTGGCCAAAATTTTACGTTTAAGCTCACAGACGGGCATGTCCCCAGAAATACAGATAGCAGATAAGAGACAGACAGCGAGAGAGAGAAAAACCAAAGCCAAAAGACCAGAATGGAACAAACAATTAGGGGTCCCCATTTTGAATGGGGAGATGTGTGAAAAGGTCACAACACTACCCTAGGTGTTAGAGACACCGGTTGATCATCATCAGTTGAGACAGCTGGTCATTTATGGGAAGGAAACTCAAGAATGGATCGAGAGTTTCATTGTCAAAGGAAAGGAGATCTTAACACAGATGTTTCAGTTGAGAGACAACGCTCATGAGCTACGTCAAGGTATTCAAGGGTTTGAACAGTCAATAGCAGAGGTAAAACCAAGGCATGAAATCATCATTGCTGATTTAGATATGGCCTATGATTCAGTGGTCTCAAATGAACACAAGAGGCAGATCCTTGCTTGGAGAGAGCGTCATGTCTTCAAGGTCAAAACCTACAAGAGGATATCCGAGGAGTTTATTGCCTGCAGACAAAGGGTGATTGAAGCTCTTCTTTTCATTCAAGAGTTTGTCATCGAGATTACTTCTTGATACAGTCATGAAGATGGTTCCTATGTTGGACTCAATGAAGTGCAAAATCAGTTTCAAAATGTTCTTCGCGACTGTGATAGCAACAATCCAGTTGGCGGGAGAATGAGTCATATTTCAATGATGTCACCAAAGTTTGAAAAGGCGGCCAATGAGGTTGAAGATTGCCTGAGATCAACTGCAGATGGATAGGATATCTTAGAAAAGCACAACTTTGCTATTGATGGTATAGATGCATCAAATCGGGACACAATTTCCAGCTTTCTAGCAAATGTGATTGAAATCTAAAGCGGCTTTCTTCTAGAAGCTTTCTTCCAACGTTCTTTCTATTCTCAGAACAATTCTTATCCATTCTTTGAGAAGAGAAAGAAGATAAATTGTAATAGTTGGCATTTCCTGTTTTTCCTGCTTTCTTAGGTGTTATATGTTATCTTCTTTCTAGATTTAGAAATAAATCTTCCTTACTGAGCAAGCCCTAGATTGTAAAAGCAAGGAGATTTTAGGGTTCCCTACTCCTCTACTTTCCTATAAATAAGAGCCTTTGCTCATTAGTTTTCTTTAACCATGCTAGTGATAAGAAAACTCTGAGCCTAAGTGCCTTCTATTTGTTATTCAGTGTTGTTCAATTGTGTTTATGATAGCGAATTGTTGAGTCTCTTTTAGCTAACAAGTAGTTGTTGTAATTGTTGTTCTCTTTGTGTAAGAACAAGATTGCAAGCCTCTTTAGCTGCAATTTCTTGTTTCGTGCATGTGTTTGGTGTAATCTTTGTTCCAAAAGTTTGAGAAATAAAACCATGAGCCTCCTTTGCCTTGGTATAACGTCTCAGATTTCCGTTTATTGTGTTATGCTTTTATGAACTTAATTTCAGCTTACATTGAAAGTAAGTAGGTGTATGTTGGGAAAGAGTTTATTGAAACACTTTGTCAGAGAATCAACCTTGTTCATTTCTAATTCTCTTGCTCTGCATATTACTTGATATATTAGAAACATCTTTAGCTTAAGTTAGTCGTAGTTGGAATTCTTAAATCAGAAAATCTTAGCTGCGGCGTTTGTGTTTTATAAACCTTGTGCTCTAGCTGAAACAAAAAGATAGGCGAATTAGTTTCAATTTACTTTCTTTCACACCATCAGCAAGAGGGAGCTTCCCCTCCTAATTTGAAGAGCAGTTTTACTGTGCATAGCTTTCCGTTTCAAATTCGCATTCCAGAGGTGCGAATTTAAACTCCAACATGCACTTATTCATGTAATATATATAAGAGATCATTTTGCTGGGTTTTTCTCCCTCAAGTTGGACGGTTTTCCTAGGGTATCTCATTGTGTTCTTTAATCGGTTTGTTGTATTTCTACGTGTTTTTTTTTTTATCCTAAAAACTAACATGGTATCAGAGCAAGTTTAAGCAAGATCTAATCAGATTTTTTTAATCTGCCAAGACATCTCTTTATCTAGGGCAGTCTATGAAAGAATCGAAGATGGTGAACAGAGTCAAGGTCTAAGACAGGCCTGATGGAGCATCAAATTTCAGCTCTTGGAAAATTAGAGTTCTTATTGCCTTAGAAGAGAATGATCTTCTAGATTTCATGGAAAATGATGTGCCTGAGCCATCCAATGATGCTAAGAAAATTCAATGGAAGAAAAATGGCTCGAAGGCTAGAAAGATCATGATAGACTCCATGAAGGATCATCTAGTGCCGATTATCTCCAAGATGAAGACAACCAAAGATATGTTTGAGGCTCTACAAGGATTGTATGAGATCAATAATATTAGCAGAGCCCTTTCTTTGAGACAACAACTTCATCATATAAAAATGGCTAAAGGAGATTCGGTCATCTCCTTCTTCATGAAGATTGCTGAGTTGAGAGATCAGCTATGCACTATTGGAGACATAGTCAAAGATAGAGATCTAGTTATGTTGGCACTAAATGGTCTTCCTCAATCTTGGGAACCTTTTATTCAAAGCATTAGTGGGAGATCTAAGTTGCCCAAGTTTGATTGTCTTCGAGCTGATTGCATTCAAGAAGAGTCTAGGTTGGTAGCAAGAGGAAATGGGTGAAATTCTCATAATGAAGAAAATCATGTCCTTGCTGCTCAAGCTTTCAAAAGAAAAGGAAGAGAAGAGAAAAGAGACAATTTCAAGAGGAATAGAGACAAAAAATCAGATTTTGTTCCAGAACCAAAGAAGAAGAAGGATCTCTCTCACATTCAATGTTATAGGTGTGACAAATATGGTCACTATGCTCGAGATTGCATATCCAAGCCAAAGCAACATGCCTCTACTACAGATGTTGATGATGTGTCACCTCAAAAGGAATCTAGAGACGACTCGGGGGGATTTCTATTCATTTCTGCTCTTTCAAGCAATGTTCCAACTAACAGTGACACTTGGTTGATTGATAGTGGTGCTTCACGACATATTACAGGATATCGAGAGCATCTTACAGACTTGGTAGAGAAAGAGACTAACTTGCAAGTGATAATCGGAGACGATGCCATTTATTTTGTAAAAGGAGCTGGGGCCACTTCTCTTCAGCTAGATTCGGGTATCCCTCTTCATTTGAGTGATGTTTTGTTTGTGCCAGGGATCAAACGAAATCTTGTCTCCATTTCAGCTTTGGAGGACAAAGGGTACAAGGTTGCCTTTTTCTGAAGGGAAAGTTCTTGCATGGCCTAAGAATTCTAGTATAAAAACAGCCCGTGTAATTGGCGTTTGTTAGGAGAGCCTATATAGATTATCAATTGATCCAGTTCAAGCATTATTGCACGGCTCTATTAGTTTGAGTGAGCTATGGCACATGAGACTTGCTCACTTACACTTCAGAGCCCGTCCATCCATGGAGAAGATGGTTACTGGTCTTCCTAAGCTTGCTTTGGAGCATGATGGCATTTGCAGAGGATGTGCACTTGGTAAGAATATCAAGAGTCCCTTTCATAGTAGTGACAGTAGATCAAAGGGAATTTTATATCTTGTTCATTCTGATTTGTGTGGTCCAATGTCTGTGGCATCTTTGAGTGGATTTCGGTACTATGTGATTTTCATTTATGATTATTCTCGAAAGACTTGGATTTACTTCTTGAAATCTACGGAGTCAAAAGAAGTACTTGATAGATTCAAAGAATTCAAGGCTCAAGTTGAAAACATGTCCAAGAAAAGGATGAAAGTTCTGAGATCAGACAATGGAGGAGAATGCACTTCTGGAGGTTTTTGTAATTTTTGCATTGAGGTAGGGATCAAGAGGGAGTTTTGTGTTCTGTACAACCCTCTGTAAAATGGAGTTGCCGAAAGAAAGAACAGATCCGTAGTTGAGGCAGCCAAGGCTATGATTCATGATTGAGATTTACAGACTTTTCTATGGGCATAAGCTTCTAGAACTGCCGTGTATGTTTAGAACATAAGCCCTCATAGAATATTGGTAAACATGACTCCTGAAGAGTGAAATATGCCCCTTAATTTTTTTTGGAATTTTTACAACACAATCAACACTACGCCAAATGAATTAGCGTTAGCTCCAAAATTGAAAACCAATTTAAAATGATCTCAACGCCAAGAATGCACACTCAATCCTAATGAAGGAGAGGTGTTGTCATATGGCGGAGATAACTAACCAATAACTGAAATGAAATTACAATTGAATGGAGCTAGGCGGTGGACCAGCCATGAAAAAATTCCACACTTCCACTAAATTAGTGGGGGGAAAGAGATTACAGAACAAACTAATTCATCCGTTGCAGCGGGCATCCACTCGTGAGTGGGAATTCACCACTTTTCAGTGGGTACAAATGAGAGAATTAACAAGTTCTTTTTCCACATTGGCAGTAAACCATCCAGGGGTTACAAATGTGATAATTAAACACAAATAAAGCAATAAAAAATGGACTGAAACAGTACTACTGTTATCAGCCTTACAATGTAGAGAACTACTACAAATTACAAGTGTTTTCAATAGAATCAAAGTACAACTGATAGAAGATGATCTCTCTCTATGATACTCTTCTGAATGATTGAAAATCAAACCAAAATCTGAACCTTAAGCAATCTGATTTTTCAAACTAGCAAACTGAAAATAAACAACCAACAAATAGAAATTCAATCAAATGCTCACAACTTCATCAATATACCTCTGAATGGAATGAAATGAAATGCAAAGGCTCTTTGGAGGATAGGCGCCCAAGTTGCAACACTGAAACCGCATCAAATTCCCTTCAATCATTTGGCACAAACTTCAATGCTCTCCTGAATGGTACAACCTAGCTAGGAGGGGTGATTTTGCATTATAAAATTAAATACTTTGAATTAAATTCTGCTCTTCTGTTGGAAGGGGCACCCATGTACTAGGAATCAATTTCTTCAATACCCAGGAGCACATAAAAATCATACAAAAAGCTATTAACTAAAACCTTCTTCAGCCATGATATGACCAGGAAACACAATTTTGAAAATTATTATCAAAAACTACAAACTCTTCAACTTTGAAGCTCAATGTGCACTTCTGGATGAAGCACACTCTTAATCCACCATCTAGGGAACCATAGTTTCAGGCCCGAAGAATGGAATCAAATTGCTAAGCTCCCCCTTAGCCGGGTTCTGAATTCAATCCAGCAACATTTTCTTATATTTTTCCAAAGATGAAAAACTCTTCTCAAAGCCTCAATATATAAGCTTCAATTGGCAACTAAATCACTTCAAATTCCAAGAAGTTGAATCACTTCAACTTCCAAAAGGGACGCCACCTTTAAGCATTTTACTTTTTGAAATAAAAAAACTTTATTCAACCTCCTTTAGGCGTCCAACTTAATAATGCAATAATAAAGCATTTAATAAATCATTAAATGCACAATTGACCCCATAATGTCCCCTCTTTAAAAACAACATGAAGTTATCACTCCTAGGCGTGGGGTACAACTGAGTAACATAAAATTGACTAATTATAAACTTAGTCCATTGAGATAACCAAAACCAATGCCAATACTGAAACTGATGGATAGCAAGATGACTTGAGCTGAATTGCTAATGATGCCATTGCCAAAATTAGACTTACTAAAAATAGCCAACTGCTATAAATAGTAAGTTCACATCAAAACCAACAGAAAACTGAACCTTCGGATTGCAAAGGATTGAATTGCTGCTAAACAGATATTGCTAAAAGATAGACTTGCTAAAAATAGCGAACTGCTATAAATAGTAAGTTTGCACAACTACCTTTGAACGCCAATTGAGTAGTATCTGAAAGAGGAAACCCTAATTTTCCGCTTCAGCTTAGCCTACAGATTTTTGGAAATAGGCTAAATCCAAATGAAGAGCATAGGGCCAAAAATGGGGACATTACAAAGAGGCCTTCACAGGTGTGAAACTTGAGGTTAGTCATTTAAGAATTTTTGGTTGTCCTATTTACATTCATGTGCCTGAGGATAAAATATCAAAGCTAGAACCTTCAAACAAGAAGGGTATATTCGTGGGATACAGTGAGTCTTCAAAGGTCTACAGAGTCTATATTCTAGGGCAGAAACAAATTGAGATCAGCAGGGATGTCTCCTTCGAAGAGGAAGTAGCCTTCAAAAGATCTAAAGGGTCTTACATGGAGATAGACAGTGAAGAGCAGGAGACTTCTCAAGATATGGACATATCTCCTGATCATACTCCTGACATTCAAAGGGAGTCCAACGATCCAACTGAGACTATTGATCCAGTTAATCCTATAGAACCAATTGATGGGCCTAGAGACACTGCCGTAGGTCGGAAGAGGCCTCTATAGGTTTGACAGACTATGCAAGAGGAAAAAAAGTATGCAGCCTCAAGGCACCTTTAGGGAAAGTAGAGACTGCAAAAGTTTTCAGGTTATGTGGCATTGATGAGTCACATCATTGATTCTGAGCCTTCCAATTTTTAGGAGGCATCCAACCAGTAGGTATGGAGAGATGCAATGACAAAAGAGTATCAGTCCATTAAGAATGATGTATGGGATGTTGTTCCAAGACTTGAAGGGAAATCAGTAGTATCTTCCAAATGGCTCTTCAAAATCAAGCATGCAGCTGATGGTAGTATTGAGAAACACAAGGCAAGATTTGTGGCAAGAGGCTTCTCTCAGAAAGAGGGAATAGATTATGAGGAAACATTTGCTCCTGTTGCTCGATACACTTCTATTAGGACAATTATTGCTATTGCATCCGCTGAAGGCTGGAAGTTACATCAAATGGACGTAAAGACTACATTTCTTAATGGTGGGATAGAAGAAGTGTACATTGAGCAGCCAGATGGTTTCGTGATTCATGGGAAGGAGCCTCATGTATGCAGATTGAAGAAGACATTGTATGGCCTTAAGCAAGCACCTCGTGCATGGTATGAAAGGATTGATAAATATTTGATGAGCTTGGGATTCTCCAAGAATGATGCGGATTCCAATCTTTACTTCAAGATAGTTGATGGTGAGGCTTTGATATTGGTTCTTTATGTTGATGATTTATTTCTCACCGGAGCAGAGTATCTCATTGTCAAATGCAAGAAAGAGTTAGCCTCTGAGTTTGAGATGAAGGATCTTGGTCTCATGCATTACTTCTTGGAACTGGAAGTGTGGCAAAGATCTAATGAGACTATTCTAAGTCAAGGAAAATACACTATAGACATCTTGAGGAGATTTGGGATGATGGACTGCAAGTCCAGGTTTACACCTATGGAAACAAATTTGAAGAAGTTGAGTGAATCAGCAGCTGCAAATCCAGGTTTACACCTATGGAAACAAATTTGAAGAAGTTGAGTGAATCAGCAGTTGATTCAGATTTGGTAGATCCCACCATGTATAGACAATTGATTGGATCATTGATGTATCTAGTCAACACTAGACCAGACATTTGCTATGCAGTGAGTGCTCTCAGTCAATTCATGTGTGAGCCAAGACAAATACATTTAGTTGCAGCAAAGCATATTCTAAGATACTTGCATGGCACTGTGGGATATGGCTTGAGATATACTTCCTATGGAGATCTAAAGTTACAAGGCTATTTTGATTTTGATTGGGCCGGGAACGTAATTGATAGGAAAAACACCTCTGGATGTTGCTTCAGTTTGGGGTCTGCCATGATTTCTTGGTGTAGCAGGAAGTAGACTTCTATGGCACTAAGCACTGCAGAGGCTGAATATATTGCAGCATGTGTGGCAGCCCGAGAAGTAGTGTAGCTTCGAAAGCTTCTTGCAGGATTGTTTGGGAAAACATTAGAGCTGAATGTGATTCATTGTGATAATCAAAGTTGTGTGAAGCTCTCGGTAAATCCAGTGTTTCATGATAGGACAAAGCATGTGGAGATCAAGTATCATTACATCAAAGACATGGTGCTGAGGAAAGCAATTCAACTCAAGTACATTTGCACTGATGATCAGACGGTTGATATTCTCACCAAGCCTCTTTCTAGAGTAAAGTTTGCACATTTCCGGGACAAGCTTGGGGTAGTGGAGAATGTCGCCCTGGCCGAGAGGGAGACTCAACATTAGTGAGCTTTGCTATAATGCATATTTCTCTGAGATGGAGAAATATGAGGTGAAAGCCCTTGTACATCTCTAAGACAAAGATATGGACCTTTCCACACATGGGAGTAGCCATTGTGGATGTCATGTCGAGAGACTCCATGACGACATCACGTTGAGAGACTCCATGATGGACCCTTGTACTTGTGTTTTCCACACATGGGAGTAGCCATTGTGGACGTCATGTTGAGAGACTCCATGATGACATCACGTTGACAAACTCTGTGATGAACACTTGTACACATGTTTTTTTCCACACATGGGAGTAGCCATGGTGGATGTCATGTTGAGAGACTCTGTGATGAACTTTTGTACATATCTGAGACTGAGATGTGGTTTTCCACAGTTGGGTGTAACCATTGTGGACGTCATGTCTAGGGACTCCATGACGAGGATTTCTGGAAAAATACCTCCCTAGCTAAGAGGGAGTGTTAATGTTTATAGCGGCGGGAGATATTTTTCTCTCAAATTTAAAATAAATATTCTTCAAGGCAGGTCGGCGTTGACTTACAAATAACATTTTTTATTTTTTCTAGGGGCCAACCTAGAGAAGAGGTCACCTAGACTTGTATATAAGCAAGAGGAAGATCACTCATTTGACAATCAATTCATTCTCTCTAATTCGCATCTCCTTCAGCAGCAACAAAAGTTCGCATTCTTTTAGCAACAGATCTGATTCTTTGAAGAAGTATTATCATTCGTTCAAGGAGAAGTGACATATATTGTTGTATGAGACTTGGCCCTGTATAAGGCCTGACTTTGTATGCAGTTTCTGCACTTATTCATCTGATATATATAAGAGATCATTTTGCTGGGTTTTTCTCCCTCAAGTTGGAGGGTTTTCCCAAGGTATTTCGCTGTGTTCTTTGATCTGTGTGTTGTATTTCTGCTTATTTTATTTCTGATCCTAAAAACTAACAGATTTACGTGGAAACTCTTACGGGAGAAAACCACGGTACAGAATAATGTACTTATATAATAATAACTGATTACAACTTTTGTATGCACCAACCTACAGGAGACACCAATCCCCAAGACTGAGCACCAACTCAATGAGAGTCACCAAACTCTTCTTTAGCAATGCACCAACCTCTATTTGATTTGGAGCACCAACCCACTAGAATTCTCTTAAAAATTCTGTTATAACTTTCTTTCCAATCTGCTACAATTCTCTTCTTGAATATGCTGTAAGCTGATCATAAATTTGTCATAAAAATCTGATCACTATCTCCTTATAAATCTACACATAATCTTCTCACAATCTCCCCATAAATCTGTAATTAATCTTCACAACTTGCTCTTCATAAGTCAGCAAATAACCTTCTTCAACCTGGTGTATATGATGTATTTTCCATTTTATATTTCTCTATACACACATACTTTTAATATAAATCAAATTTACTCTTCATACTTCTGCTCTCCCTTTTCCTTATACGCAGAATTTATTCATTGAACTTATTGTCTTTTGGTTCCCTCTTCAACCTTTATTTATACCACTTATTTTGCCAAGGGACGTGTCTTTTTATGGTGGATGTGTCCTTTAAAACCATTTGTTGCCTTTCCTTAATGAATTTTATCTTTTCCCTTTAATTAATAAATCACTGCCTTTAATGGATTGCAGCCCTTAATGGATCGATGCTTTTCATTTATAAAATGGGTCGCTACCTTTTATTTGCATTACCTTTAATTCTTTTCTAATGCTTTATTAATATGGGTCGCACCTTTTTTATTTTGTCTTTTCTGATTTCGTCTTTATTCACCTCACTTTAGATCTGTCTTATTCTTGAATCGTTGCCTTCAAACTTTTTTTTTCTTCCTTAATTTATTTCTGCTAGTCTGCTTTTAATCATTACAAATAGAGTCGGCCTGTATCAGGAATAAATAGTTTCTGATTTAATCTTATCGATAATTTCTGCTTCATTTAATTGCTGTGTAATCTCATTGTTGCATTACACTCTATTAACTTGGGAAATTAATCTTTAATCACTCTCTTTGTTTATATGTCTTTCATGCCTCTTTTATTTATCCTCAAATAAAATCACTACCTTCATAAACATAAATGTTGCAGCAACTTGAATGCCCACTTACTTTGAAAGTCCTCAAACTGCACTATCACATGTGGCCAACGTGTGAAGACTGCCTCCACAAATTCATCAATAACTGACACAAACTATTTCTCCATCAAGCCTATGGATCCCTAGATATAAAGGATCTTTAAGGATCTGTTCATTATTTGTACCATAGTTGACTATCATAGGGAGCATCCTTGCAACATATAAGTCCAGCTTTCCAATTGCAATCCCAATACCCTGTACTCCAAGACCTCCAAGTTCTAGTTTTCTACTTCCATCTGTAATCACAACCATGTCAACCTAACCAATTATAGACTGTTGACATCAATGATAATGATGGCAGCTATTACGTCTATTAATCTTCGCTCTATGAATTCTTTGACATCAATGATTATATTCTTAGCAATCTCTACATTAAACTCTTTTGGCATCAATGATGACCTTGTCCACTTTTGACATCAATGACAACATTTCCAACAATTAGAACTTTGTTAAGTCTGATATACTTTGCTTTCAAGGAGAAATAAGAAGTTTTTTATGTTCTCTCTTGTTGTATTTCAATATATGTTTGTATGGTGTTATTTTACGTCGCTGCTCATCAAAACATAAAGCATAAATCACAAATAGACATCCAAAAGCATCAGCATATTCAGAAAATCAGGTTGCATGCAAAGTGTTTGACAAAATGTCAAACAACACAAACTGAAAAATTTAGGGCAGAATAAGCAGGGTTTTTTACAGAAGGCCAGATAACAATCACAACAATTCAGAAATCATTGTTGAAAGATTCAAGGCACGGGGAATAGGAGATTGTACCACATTGTAACCATTAGATTAAAGCACGATCTAATGGTTTCACAAATTATTAATTAAAGTTTGCACCTTTTGGTGATTAAATGGTGTGACTTTTATAATACCTAGATTGGTATTTTGTAAGGGAGTTACAAATGTAATAGGTATGACATCAAAAATTTGACAACATGCCAAATCCTTTGAACCCATTCAGTGATTCCTGATAATTGACACTATTTCCTATCAGTAAAGATTCATCTTACTCATCCAAACAAAAAAAATTATACATGTTTATGTATGAGACAACGTCATGATTCTTTTTATTAAAGGTTGTGATTTATAAAAAATCATGACCTTTATTATAAGCCAAAGGTTGCTATCCTCAGCCTTTTACTAAAAGTCAAGTCTTGTAGTTTTAAATAAGGATTATGAATTTTCAAAGTCATATGGCAATGAAAAAAGAAAGATCCTTTTATAAGTCTTTCAACTTTTATAAAAGATTATGTAAACTAAAAATGGCTTATTATGAAAAAATCCCAAATAAATCTAAAAAAGTTATAGTTTCATTTTGTTGGAAATTATTGTCATTGATGTCAGAGGGCAGAGTTAGATCGTGCATTATCATCCAGATATTGTTGTGCAAAGGAGGCAATTTATTTCAAGGTGTTTTAAAGACAAGTTCCTCTGCTGGCCAACTTACATGAAAGTAAAATAAAATGTGTTTAATGCTAGATGGGCCGACCTCCCTGATATGTGCGCCCTTCTTGGGAATTATTTTAAAATAAAATAAAATATATTTCATCCCCTTTGGGCTGACCTTGTGAATTTGGGCGCCCAGATTTTGAGGGAAATGAAAATTGAATAAAATATTTATCTTGTCTGGCCTGTTCTTGAGAGTTGCAACCATTGGTAAAGGGGTGCAATATGTTAAATTTATGACCAGAATTTAATTAAGCAGAAATAACACAAATTCAAACAATAGAACACAACATATACCCTGGGAAAACCCTCCTTGAGGGAGAAAAACCCAGCAACAATATATCACCTATATATTGAATAAAATAGCAGCAATATGCTTTACAATGAGGCAAATCACAAGGCCGATCTAATGCAATGATAATGACACCACACTTGATGCAAACATACAATCAAATAAGATTATCGAACTCCTTGAGATCAATATCGAACTGCTGTATGAATCGAACTCTTGCTGGTATGCGAACTTTCTTGTTAATAATAATGATAATAATGAGAGAGAGCAGTGCCTTCTATATATACAAGTTGATAAAGCTTCTCCCAAACAAGACGTCCTTTCACAAGAAGTCGGACTCTTACAAAGTAATACGGCTTTTACAAAAGGTGGCGATCATTTAGTTTAAGTCAGCTACCATAAATAAAATATAAATTGTTATTTGAATAGAAGTGCCCCTTCATCAATGTCGGCTTCAAATAAATAAATAGCCACGGCTTTATTTATTTGCTTATTATTTAATCGGGTGAAGGATGAAACCCGTAGCTATAGCATCAACACAATAGTTGGTATAAATAAGAGGTTATGTGGAGATCATTTTAGCAACCATTCATTGAATATCCTTCCTATTAAAAGCAGACTTAGAGCAGAAAAAGAAGCAGACTTAAGGGCAGAAATCGGACTTATTTTGAGCAGACCTATTGCAGAATTTTTGCCAAGATAAAGTTCAGATTTGAAGGTATTTATTGAAGATCATATTACAGATCTGAGTGGAGGTTAAGTGAGCAGAAATTCAGGGCAGATTTGTGAAGGAGTAGGCAGGTTTTATTGAAGGCCTTGAAGGTGTCTAGGGCAGATCCAACATCTTATCATTATTTCGAAGGTTGGTGCCTTCTACTTTGCGAGATTGGGAGTTTAGTGCCTCTCACCCTAAGAGATTGGTGTCTCTTGTTGAGTTGGTTCTCTGTGAAGGGGATTGGTGTCTCCTGTGGGTTGGTGCCTACAAAGTTGTCAGAAAGTTTCCATAAAAGCAATATTTTTCCGTGGTTTACTCCCACAAGGGTTTCCATGTAAAATCATGTGTGCATTTTGTGTTCTAATTTGCTAGATCTTACTTGTGTGGATGTTTGATTATTGCTTATGATTGCCAAAGTTATAAATTGAAAAAGTTGTTCTTATACTGATTCATCCCCCCTCTTAGTATAAGTGTGTGTGTTTCTTCACATTTATTTCAAAAGAATTTTCGCCCCAATTCTATGCTTTTTTAATGTTAATTTTTTTTTAACTAGTTGTAAACACTCCTTGAAATGCTAATAAAATAAATAAGCATATCTTTTCATGAAATATACTTACTTGAATTTAGCAACTTGATTTTAAGAATATTTTAAAGCTACTTAATGGTATAACAAAAAATGATCAGTATAGCCTAATTGGCTTTGATAGCATGTTAGAAATTAGGATCTTAGGATACTAATCATTATAAACAAGATATAAAATAAATAAAATAAGAATCACAAGCATAGATTTTACACATTACATAAGATATACATGGGGAAAACCCTTTCGTATAAAAAACCCCATAAAGCATCATTTTATTAAATCGCTTACAATAATGGTCTATTATAACATAGAATGAAACTGGGGAACACTTCTCCATACTTCCACATGGCCAATATGTTGATGTTATAGCAGCTTTGGGCTCATCCTTCCAGCCACGTGCGAAGACATAAAATTGCATATAGCCTTTGGCTATTTATTTTATTGAGATAATTAAGTGAAGAGGCACTTCACTTGGCAACATTACATTTTTCTCTTGGCCGACCTTCTTTGTATTTTCATCTTGGCCGACCTTCATTGTATTTGTAATTATCTTTTCTTATGGTAGCCGACCTAGCTCTTGAAGAGGTGCGACCTCTCTAGCTTATGTATTTATAGGAGGTCATTTCCACTCCATTGTATATTAAGAAAGTTCAATTATTCCTTCTTCTCAAGTGCGAATTCTCTAAGTGTAGATTGAAGATCAAGTAAGAGCAGATTACTTATTTTTTATAACAGCCATTGCTGGTGCTGAATATTGGCCTTGTGTGTGGCCTCATTGTAAAGAGATTGTTGCTATTACTTATAGATATAAGAGAGATAATTGTTGTTGGGTTTTTCTCCCTCAAGAGGAGGGTTTTCCCAGGGTATATTGTTGCGTTATTTGTGTTCATGTGTTCCTTCTGCTTATTCTATATCTGATGATGAGAAAAACATGTTATCAGAGTGGGTTCATCAGATTTGTCTAAGCAAGTTAAGTGGAATCTAGATTATGATGGCTAGGCGCTGTTGCATATAAGATGACAATTGAATGCTATTGGTATCTGGCATATCTTTGAATCGAAGCATTTGTCTTTATTTGGAATTACATCAACATCGTCGCATCAAGGAAACTATCGAAGCCTCCATTTACCTTTATGCTGTTCGGTGATTGCTTACGGCTCATCTGAAGTGAGGAAGCATTGCACTGTGCACATATACTTATCTCTGGAATCTAGACCCACTAAACTCAACATGAATTGTTCTCTAGCGCAGAAATCTGAGTTCCAGTCACAATACAATTTGTCTCATATTCCGCAATTGGCTGACTGAAGGTTCATGACGGAAGGAGCAACCATATTCCTATCATCACTGATTGGGATCGGTGCAGGAGAAGGGCTTTGACATCTATAGATTCATGGGTTGGGAATTCTCCAAGAGACCATATCTGCGATTATTGTTCTTCGTCGATTTTTTGTGGGCCTATCTTTCTTATGGTCCTATTAATTCTATTCGGGCCTTTCGTCTATTCATGGTCAGGTAGTTATGAATAATTGAAGAACTCATGTCGTAAAAGACAATGGAGTTTTCCAAAATGGCAGAGTCAAGAAGATTTTGCGAGTTCTCGGGACAATCAAATGATTGTGTAACGTCGATGGAAATAGAAGAATGGAATCTCTATATTTCTGTGAATGCTTTTGGGAACTGAGGTGGAGTCAAAATAATGCCGGCGTCATTCTGAAGCCGTGATTGTCATCAATCAATAATTTCGTCCGGCACCATCCTGAAGAGCACTCTCAATCTTGCCACTATCCTCATCCAAGCGCGTTGAAATCCAAGTCTCAGCAACTCTGCTCTTGGATTGTGTTTATAACTTGCATCGTGATATCATACTATCATTCATTGTCAGCATCTGGAGTTCATTTAAGGCTCGCACTAAGACATCACCCGCGTCTTTTTTGAAAAGGAAGTAGCAATTTCCGCCCTTCAAGGATTCGGTGATGTTACTTAGTTTGCTCCCTATGAATGAATATTTTAGTGTTTGACTTTGTGTATGCATTGATGCGGCAATTCAAATACTATTGTTTGACAAGACTTCAATGAGTGTCTGTACTCCTAGGAGGCACTACAAATTTAGTTATCAGGGATTGAATGCGTCAGCTTGGACCAAAGTCGGGGCATCTAACATGTGATGTCAATCAGCCTATCAACGCTTGGACATTCAAAGGGTAATATCAACCATGATTGGAATTAGACAGAGGCGACCCCACTACTAAGGGCGGAGCAAATCAAATTCTTTCGGATCTAATTCTTCCCAGCGTGTGCGGATATATTGAGATGTCTCGTGCATATCATCAGGATCAGTTCCTCTATGCTTGTTTGCGTCTTTTTGCTGTCCGTGATGTTTCACCGATGACTTGTTAGATGTGTATCCCTGCTTGAAACGTCTGTGGAGAACACGTTCCCTTGGCTGTCGACTAGAGCAGAGGAATGCACTCAGGCTGATGATTCGACAGGCATCATGTCGAGTTGTTTCCTGTATTCCTGTTTAAGTGCAACACTTAAAAGGAGATTCTGATTTCATCGAGATAAGTATTCTTTTGTTTCTACTTTTGAAATCTAGGGTAAAACTTTAGTTTTGCATTGGTTATTTGGATCATGTGTGATTAGTAAAGAGATATCATGGTTTCTCTTGAATTGTGTTCACTGACATAAGATCCTTGAAGATTCAAATTATTATTTGCAAGTTATTTTTCATGCTAGTTGTGAAGATTTCTGAGTGTGACTCTGAAATAAAAAGAGAACTGAAATTTTGATGGTGATAAGTTGGTCACATCGATATCATTCTCTAATGCATGAACTGTGATAGAGCCTTGACTTTTGGAGAGGGTAGGTTCTTCATGCTAATTGCATAATGCATTCAAGAAATCTGTAGTTGTTCAGATTGTTTTTTGTTGTGCTAAGTTTAGCACTCTCGAAAGGAGTAAAAGATGGAAGAAAGAGTTATATCAAAATTCAATAAAGATAAGTTTCTTTATCCCTTCATTTTGATCTTTTGATATATTTCTCTTATAGGTTGATTTATTTATTCATGTTTTAATATTGTTCATAAATTCTTATGTATTCATGTTATAACTTGAGATAGTAAACCTTGTATAGCCTTGATATTTCTTTGGATAGTTAAAAACTGTTAGTAATCTCTCTCTAAAATGCTTCTAGGACAGATCTAGGAGCAAGAAGGTGATGAGAGATTGCTTAATCTTGTGAGGAAGTCATGCCAACCAAAGAAATGATCAAGCGTGAAGTCACAACTTGCAGCCATGGGACTGAGTTGGTGGCTAGAGGGAGTTCACTTCCAGAAGTCTTCTTTTCAATCTCTGAAGCAGGGATCAAGAGAGAGTTATGTGACTCACTGAGAAGAAGTGAAGATTACAGTATTGCAAGGCCAGGTGCTAATCCTTGGAGGACCTCTTCAGCTATTGAGATCAGAATTGCTCAAGATAGTTATTTGGATTTGACATTGGTAGCTCTGCAAACCTATTTAGAATAGAGTGATCTGAGTTGAGGTCAAGAGGACAATCCTGAACAGAGGTGTGCTCAGGAAAACTTTCTCTAAGGCAAGCATTGCAAGCAACTTGGACGGCAGTTAGAAGATGGGGCACCGAAGATTCGTGAGGGAGCCTAATGGAACCCAAAGTTAGACAGGCAGAACAGTTGATCTTGATTCTTTATGTGATTTAATTCTTACTAGAGAAGAACACCTCATTATCAAATGCAAGAAGGAATTAGCTTCTAAATTTGAAATGAAGGATCTTGGGTACTTGTTCTACTTTCTTGGTTTAGAAGTTTGGCGGAAGCCTAATGAGATCATTATGAGTCAAGGGAAGTACACTATTGACATTCTGAAGATTTTTGGTATGATGGATTGCAAATCCATGTCTACACCTATGGAGACCAACTTTTAGAAGCTGAAAGAGGCTGCAGCTAGTTCAGATCTGGTGGATCCTACTATGTATAGGCAGTTGATTGGATCATTGATGGATATTTGCTTGCAGTGAGTGCTCTTAGTCAGTTCATGTGTGAACCAAGGTAAATACATCTAGTTGCAGCAAAACATATCCTGAGATACTTGCGTGGCATAGTTGGATATGGGTTGAGATATTCTCTAGGTGTGGATTTAAAGCTGCATGGTTATACTGATTTTGATTGGATAGGGTGTGTTACTGATCGAAAGAGCACCTTTGGATGTTGTTTCAGTTTGGGGTCTGCGATGTTATCCTAGTGTAGCAGGAAGTAGTCTTCTGTGGCACTGAGTACAACGAAGGCCGAGTATATTGCAACTAGTGTGGTAGCTCGAGAAGCAGTGTGGCTTCAGAAGCTCCTTGCAGGATTGTTTGGACAATCAATGGAGCCAACTGTCATTCATTGTGATAACCAGAGCTGTGTGAAGCTTTCTGTCAACCCTGTGTTTCATGACAAAACTAAGCATGTTGAGATCAAATGCCACCATATTAGAGATATAGTATTGAGGAAGGAAATCCAGTTGAGGTATATCAACACTGATGAGCAGACGGTAGACATTCTCACCAAGCCTCTCTCCAGGATAAAGTTTATGTACTTTCGAGACAAGCTTGGTATGGTGGAGAATTAAGCCCTAGTTGAGAAGGAGTCTCAGTATCAGTGATCCTCTTTAATGCATTTCTTTTAAGGATTTGGGTGCAAACCCTTTTAATATTTCTCTTTGCCTTGAGGTTTTTTCCATCCTTACAGCCTGTGATCAGGTTTGCAGCAAATCACGTGGAGAACGAAATTTCTTCAGTGTTTTCACTTGGGAAGTGGTGAGAGATGAGGTGAAACATCAGTTGAGAGAGCTTCATTCCAGAGTTCTGATGGTTGAACAGGTTTTTGTAGTCTTCTTCATAGAAACATAGGTTTATTGGTGTATTCTTCTTTCACCATGGGAAGCCATGTGTTGACACATGAGAGATGATATGTCTTATGCAGCTGGAAGTATTTCTCCCTAGCTGAGAGGGAGTGTTGATGTTATAGGCTTCGGGCTTATCCTTCCAGCCACGTGCGAAGACATAAAATTGCATATAGCCTTTGGCTATTTATTTTATTGAGATAATTAAGTGAAAGGCGCTTCACTTGGCAACATTACATTTTTCTCTTGGCCGACCTTCTTTGTATTTTCATCTTGGCCAACTTTCATTGTATTTGTAATTATCTTTTCTTATGGTAGCCGACCTAGCTCTTGAAGAGGTGCGACCTCTCTAGCTTATTATTTATAGGAGGTCATTTCCACTCCATTGTATATTAAGAAAGTTCAATTATTCCTTCTTCTCAAGTGCGAATTTTACTAGGAGCAGATTGCGAATTCTCTAAGTGCAGATTAAGAAAAAGAGCAGAGTACTTGTTTGTTATAACAGCCATTGCTGGTGGAATATTGAGTCTGTGTGGCCTCATTGTAAAGAGATTTTGCTATTACTTATATAATCAAGAGAGATAATTTTGACAAGTTTTCCTCTCAAGAGGAGGGTTTTCCCAGAAATGCATTGAGGTGATCATAATCCTTTTGCTTATTTTGTATTTGATGATGAGAAAAATAGACTTGGATAATATGGCTCATGGGAAGGAGAAAGTTCTCATATGAACAAAGAGGATATAGAAGAGAGATGTGCTAAGAGGTATGGTTGCAGGTCAAGAACAGGTAGCAAATATTCTCCAGCAACTCAGCACAAATGTAGAGAACTTAACACTTCAGAGAGGCTATAATTATTTTTAAATGGGAGTATCCATGGCGCACCTCATAGATATTGTTCCAGCTCGCACTTTTGTGAGAGCAACATTATATTCACCAGGAATGATAAATGAGGAAGAGGTTGAACTGGTAGATTAATTTCTAACAATCAGCCATCTTGACCATGATGAATGGGACGCATTGCCACCTAGAGTTAAGGAGCACCTTAACTTTGATAGATTCATGAGCCAGAGGAGAGAACATAACAGAATTGGAATGACAGGAGGCCTTGGTACAAGCACTATTTCTGACAGGCTACCAATAAACTCACCTTGGCGAACTATGATGGCAGTGGTAGAGTTACAGCACGTGCTTGGATCAGCAAGTTAGATACATTCTTGACTCTACGTCCCATGCCCGAGGAAGATGCTATTCGATTTGCTTTCACCTTGATGGCGTAGCTCATGATTGGTGGATTCATGGCATGGCTACTCTTCACCATGATCCTTCATACCACACAGATAGACTGGTACACAATAGTCCCCTTATGTTCTAGTTATTATGGTTTTCTTTTGCTTTTCGAGCCTATGAAAGGATGGATCAAGGCATTTGATCCCCCTACATTACAAGAAACCATGAGGAAAGCTCGCAGCATGGAGCTGTTTGGCACCAAACCTGAACATAAATCTGATCCGAAAAAAGCTGATAATGCTGATCATAAGAAGAAATATACTTTGGATCGTCTTCGTAGGAGGAGACTTTGTTTTTACTGCAAGGGCCCTTATGACCAAAATCATGATTGCCCCCTCAAACCTCAAAACTACTGATTTTTCTGATCAGCAAGCTCCAATTTATGATCACCTCTTCTATTTTGATAAGCTGGCTAGAGATGCATTGTTGTCGTTCTACAACTTTGATGGATATTCCAGGAGTGGACAGAAACCAATGTAAAGAGTTTTGGTGATTTACTTTTGTGATTGTGGAGGACTTTTTATAGAATGACCAAAACTGACAAATGCACAAAAGAGTTTTGGATAATTAGTTTTGATGCAATCTTTGCTTTGCAATCCGCACACCAAAGTTCTTTTAAAAGCCATCAGGACTAATTCTGAATAAATTGGACATTTCGCTTGGAAGTTTGTTTGTCTCGGTTTCATTATTGGGCTTCCAATGAACTTCATCTGTTAGATATTTTCAGCAAGTGTCAAGGGGTTTCCAGATTAGCTACCTCTTGTCTTCTTGACCAAGTGGCTAGTGGTTCCCTAGTTGGCTGTCTCCTTGAGAGGTTGCTTGAGTATTTCAGCTGCTTGTTTGTCACTTGTCAGCACAGATCATCCAACTTGATGAGTCAGTTTGCCAAAGACTCTTTGAGAAGACCATCATAAACTATTGGACGACTTTTTATTATTAAGGCGGCTAATCTATGGTTTCATTCAGTTGTTTTGGTGGTGAAAAAGGATTATTGTGAAGAATTGTTTGATATTGTTGGCATTGACTTTATGTGAGACGGAACATCATCTTACGACAACATTGATGAGACCGCGATGACTTCAAAAGCTAAGACTTCTTTTTATGCGATTAAGGAGGTTTGTTTCAGATAAAAAGCTCTGAGGAGGACATAGAGAAAACCGCATTTAGATGTCACTGTTGACACTTTGATTTCTTGGTTATGCCTTTCGATTTAACCAATGCTCCAGCCACATTTTAGTCCACTATGAATAGGGTTTTCCATCCTCAACTGAGGAAACATGTATTGATTATCTTCGATGACATTCTAGTATACATAGATCATGGGAAGAACACATGGTTCACCTAGATGAGGTTTTGAGCATACTTACAGGGAGGCCTTTAGACGCCAATAGTCCAAGTGTGCATTGGGCATGGCCGAGCTTTTGTATTTGGGTCACATTATCAGCAGTGAGGGAGTTAGCATGGATCCAGAGAAGGTTCGAGCTATCATTGATTGGCCTACATCTGAGACATTGACACAGCTCAGGGGATTTGTCGGATTGTGTGCCTTATATCGTCGGTTCGTTAGTGGATTCTCGTGGCATGCTGCGCCACTAACTGATTTGACTAAGAGGGGTGCATTTGTGTGGACACCATTAGCACAGGCGTGCTTTGAGAAGTTCAAACTTCTCATGACTTCATGTCCAGTGTTGGCTTTGCCGGATTTCATCAAACCCTTTGAGTTACATTGTGATGCCAGCGGTGAGGGAATTGGTGCAGTCATTATGCAGGATCGTCACCCTATAGCTTTCGAGAGCAGGAAGCTGAGAGGTCCTGAGAGGAGCTTTAGCATCTATGATAAGGAGATGTTGGCCATCATGCATTCCATGGCTAAATTCAGGCAATACTTGATTGGTAGTAAATTTTGTGTTAAAACCGATCATAATAGTCTGAAACATTTCCTTGGACAGCGGGATTTAAATGAAAGACAACAGAAATGGGTTAGCAAACTTCAGTCCTATGATTTTGACATCTCCTATGTCAAGGGTACTCAGAATGTAGTTGCTGATGCATTATCTCGCCGTCCTCACTTGAGCTCCATTACACAGATTTCAGAAACTGGAGACATATGATTGTAGCTGAGTATGCTAAGAACCCGTGGGCTTCTAGCATAGTGGATGGAACAGTACAGGATGCCAGATACTCACTTGTAGATGATCTTATCATTTACAAAGGGAGGATATTTCTAGTTCCAGATTCAGAGATGAGGAACCAAGTTTTGAGATCATTTCATGATGCACCTATGGCAGGACATCCCGGGTACTTTAAGACCTATAGGCAGGTACGGGAAAGATTCTCTTGGAAGGGTCTCAAATCCTTTGTTCTCCAGTATGTCAGGGAATGCCTTGTTTGTCAGCAGAACAAGCAAGAACACACATACCCTGCAGGATTACTCCAGCCGCTTCCTATCCCTGAGAGGAAGTGGGAATGCTTGTCAATGGACTTCATTACGGGCTTGCCGAAAGCTCAAGGGAAAGACAACATTTTTGTGGTGGTAGATCGATTGACGAAGTATGCTCATTTCTTCTCAATCACTACTATGCACACAGCTATTCAGGTGGCGGATTTGTTCTTTCGTGAGGTATTCAGGTTGCATGGTTTGCCTCGGAGTATAGTCAGTGACAGGGACAGCAGGTTTATGAGTAACTTCTGGCAAGAGTTATTCAAGCTATGTGGAACAGAACTCACTCTGAGTACTAGCTACCACCCACAGACAGATGGGCAGACGGAGATAGTCAACAAATGGGTGGAGGGATACTTGCAGAATTATAGTTCAGGGCAGCAGAAGGCATGGGTGAGATGGTTATACCTTTGTGAGTATTGCTACAATACCACTCATCACATGAGCATTCAGATGACCCCTTATCGAGCCTTATATGGATATGATGCTCCGAGCTTTCTAGACTTGTTACTGAGTGACAGTAGAGTACCTAGTGCTGGTGATCTATTACAGGAGAACCAGATATTATGAGGACACTCAGAGAAAATATACAGAAAGCTCAGAATCAGCAAAAGCAATATGCTGATCAGAGGCGAGTGGAGCGATCTTTCGAGATCGATGATTTGGTGTATTTGATGCTCCAGCCTTATAGACAGTCCACCCTTCGTAAGAAGGGCGCAGAGAAACTTAAGCCGCGATACTATGGACCATTCAGAGTTGTCAGACGGGTCGGTGAAGTGGCATATGAGTTAGATCTTCCGATGGACAGCAAGGTTCACAATGTGTTCCATGTTTCACGCCTCAAAAAGGCTTTGGGACCACATGTGACTCCTATTGATTTACCACCCCTGGATGATGAGGGGAAGTTGATATTGATTCCTGAGGCCATTCTGGATTCCAGAGAGCGTCATCTTCGGAGGCGGGTTATCAGGGAATACTTGGTAAAGTGGAAAGATCTACCAGCAGAGGATGCGACTTGGGAGGGTGACAGTGTTTTACAACATCCAACTTTGAGTTTGCTTGCGGACAAGCAAATTCGGGGAGGGCGGACTGTGATGTCCCCACTCTAGTCAGTCACCTGATGCAGTGTGTTAGCCTTTTTCTTGGACCCTTGTGGGCTAACTGGATCGGTTAGAGGGTCAGTGGTACCTTCTGGAGAGTTCGGTCTTTTTCATTTTCTGAGATCGTGGATAGGCTCATTGCAGGCCTTGGCAGTACAGGAGTTTCTTTGCTTCTGACGGCATTGAATTCTGTTGAGAATTGAGGGAGATAGGCTTACTTAAGTGATTTAAGTTAATTTTTAACTTAAAGTCTTTTTATAAAGTCAAATTGACTTTATAATTCTTATATCACTTAAATTAAGTCTAAAGTGAATATTTTAAGTTATATCTTTTATTCACTTAAAGGAGGCGCCAAAAATCAAAAAGAAGACTATGGAAAGTGACTTAAGTTTATTTCCATAAATTTAAATGAGCTAAAGCCCTAAAATGTACGGCTTTCTTAGGTTTTCACCTCCTTTGCTTTATAAGGGATTTGGGCAATGAGAAACTCATCTTTTTGAATATTTCAACTTTGCCTTGGAGGTTTTTCCCTTGCTTTCAGCCTGTGATCAGGTTTGCAGCAAATCCACCATTGGAGAACGAAATCTCTTCAGTGTGAGCACTTGTGAAGTTGTGAGAGATCAGCTGAATTAGTGCAGATTGAGAGAGCTTCATTTCAGAAGTTCTGCAGTGCTTCAACAGATTTTTGTAGTGTTCTTCATCAAAAACAGAGGGTTTATTAGTTGCTGTTCTTCCTTCACCATGGCAGACTTCATGGCTGTTTGGGCACACCTTCAGAGATGGTTTTTGGTGCTTTTTGTTTGAAAGGGCGTGGCACTTGCAAGGAAGGTTTTTTTTGGCTTTTTGGAGAAACGTCTTCTTTCTGAGGATCTCTCTTCATGAACTTGGGCGCCCTACCTATACTTCTCTCTGGCTTCAGTTTCAGAATAAACTTTGCAATCTGTAACTCTCTACTCCAGTTTTCGTCAGTTCTTCACTATGCTGATCGGATTTCTTATTTAAAAAATCTGGAGGCTTTCGGGTATGTTTGTATGTTTTAAATCCATTGTTGATGATAATAAACACCTTCTACAATTTCAGTTTGATTAAATTTGCTCAAGTTTTCATTCTGTGAGCTTTTATATGATGCGCCCCTTCTCTTCTGTCTACAAAATTTCTCTAAAAAACTAAAAAAACACAAATAGACTTAAAAAAAAGACAGGGGTTTGAGCAATGAGCTAGCAAGGCTCATCACAGCAATCTTGGACAAAGAGGTCAGAAGGTTGATGCAAGTACTTGAAGATTCAGAGGGAGCCTACTGAACCTAAAGAAGATGGTAATCTAATTGATCTTGATTCTTTATGTGATTTAATTCTTACTAGAGAAGAACACCTCATTATCAAATGCAAGAAGGAATTAGCTTCTAAATTTGAAATGAAGGATCTTGGGTACTTGTTCTACTTTCTTGGTTTAGAAGTTTGGCGGAAGCCTAATGAGATCATTATGAGTCAAGGGAAGTACACTATTGACATTCTGAAGATTTTTGGTATGATGGATTGCAAATCCATGTCTACACCTATGGAGACCAACTTTTAGAAGCTGAAAGAGGCTGCAGCTAGTTCAGATCTGGTGGATCCTACTATGTATAGGCAGTTGATTGGATCATTGATGGATATTTGCTTGCAGTGAGTGCTCTTAGTCAGTTCATGTGTGAACCAAGGTAAATACATCTAGTTGCAGCAAAACATATCCTGAGATACTTGCGTGGCATAGTTGGATATGGGTTGAGATATTCTCTAGGTGTGGATTTAAAGCTGCATGGTTATACTGATTTTGATTGGATAGGGTGTGTTACTGATCGAAAGAGCACCTTTGGATGTTGTTTCAGTTTGGGGTCTGCGATGTTATCCTAGTGTAGCAGGAAGTAGTCTTCTGTGGCACTGAGTACAACGAAGGCCGAGTATATTGCAACTAGTGTGGTAGCTCGAGAAGCAGTGTGGCTTCAGAAGCTCCTTGCAGGATTGTTTGGACAATCAATGGAGCCAACTGTCATTCATTGTGATAACCAGAGCTGTGTGAAGCTTTCTGTCAACCCTGTGTTTCATGACAAAACTAAGCATGTTGAGATCAAATGCCACCATATTAGAGATATAGTATTGAGGAAGGAAATCCAGTTGAGGTATATCAACACTGATGAGCAGACGGTAGACATTCTCACCAAGCCTCTCTCCAGGATAAAGTTTATGTACTTTCGAGACAAGCTTGGTATGGTGGAGAATTAAGCCCTAGTTGAGAAGGAGTCTCAGTATCAGTGATCCTCTTTAATGCATTTCTCTTTGAGAGAGATTTGAGGTGCAAACCCTTGATAATGCATTTCTCTTTGAGATTTGAGGTGAAAGCCCTTGTTTCCATCCTCTACGAGAGCCATGGTGGATGTTATGTGTGTGATTCCATGACAACATCACGTGAGAGAGTCTGTGATGATTTTTCTTCTACTTGTGTTTTCACCCTCTGGGAGAGCCATGGTGAACGTCACGATGAGGTGACAACATCACGTTGAGTGATGAAGACTTGTACATACCATCCATGGGAGTAGCCATGATGGTTGATATCACGGTGAGGTGATATCTCTTCTTTCCACATATGGGAGTAACCATGATGGTTGATATCACGGTGAGGTGATATCTCTTCTTTCCACATATGGGAGTAGCCATTGTGGTTGACATCATGATGAGATGATATGTCTTATGCAGCTGGAAGTATTTCTCCCTAGCTGAGAGGGAGTGTTGATGTTATAGCAGCTTCGGGCTTATCCTTCCAGCCACGTGCGAAGACATAAAATTGCATATAGCCTTTGGCTATTTATTTTATTGAGATAATTAAGTGAAGAGGCGCTTCACTTGGCAACATTACATTTTTCTCTTGGCCGACCTTCTTTGTATTTTCATCTTGGCCAACTTTCATTGTATTTGTAATTATCTTTTCTTATGGTAGCCGACCTAGCTCTTGAAGAGGTGCGACCTCTCTAGCTTATGTATTTATAGGAGGTCATTTCCACTCCATTGTATATTAAGAAAGTTCAATTATTCCTTCTTCTCAAGTGCGAATTTTACTAGGAGCAGATTGCGAATTCTCTAAGTGCAGATTGAAGATCAAGTAAGAGCAGAGTACTTGTTTGTTATAACAGCCATTGCTGGTGCTGAATATTGGTCGTGTGTGGCCTCATTGTAAAGAGATTGTTGCTATTACTTATATATATAAGAGAGATAATTGTTGCTGGGTTTTCCTCCCTCAAGAGGAGGGTTTTCCCAGGTTATATTGTTGCATTGTTTGTGTTCATGTGTTCCTTTTGCTTATTTTGTATCTGATGATGAGAAAAACAACACAATAATATCTCATGTGCATAGTGATATACTCACTATATAATCTCCAAAATATATCTCCCAAATGAGAGAGAACCTCCTTAAATATAGGAGAAAGGGTTACATAATACCTAAAAGGGTATTAGTCACACCTATTCAACAATCCCCATTCATGAATAATCAATAATCTAATTATTAGACTATAATTATTTTTAAATGGGATATGCTTAATAAGCATATAATATGTAAGGTTTTATAACCTTATATTAGAACAATATATAAATGTTATAAGGGTATGCCCCTAATAGCATTATGTTCTAACAATCAGCCATCTTGACCAATATGGTGGTTTCTAGTACTTGTCTTTTAATATTTTTATCTAATCCTAGCCTCCTAGAAGTACTTGCTTTTTCATTGGAGCACCATCATCCCTTGTTGTGACTTTTTCTATTTCTGCTCTAGCTTCATGATGTCTCTTTTTTCATACAAGGGTCTAGGATGACTTATTGGTTTGGGCTTGGATAACAGCAAGTACTCAATTTTTTGGTCCTACGTCAATCATGTTGATGCTAGCTTTTTGCTTTGGGAAACCGACGTTCTCATGATCTTCTAGTCCACACATTTACACAATAGTCCCCTTATGTTCTAGTTATTATGGTTTTCTTTTGCAAAATGTCATTTATTACATTGTTGACATTGTATGATAGTTTGTCCTTTGGAGTCATATTGTATTTGACTCCTACTCTGTCCACTATTGTCACCTCTTCTATTTTGATAAGCTGGCTAGAGATGCATTGTTGTCGTTCTACAACTTTGATGGTGTATTAGGTGGAGTGGACAGCTCTCCTTGTGTAAAGAGCACTTGTGTGATCCTACTTTTCAAATTGTATGAACACTTTTTTATTGAATGACCCAAAACTTGACAAATGTCACAAAACTTCTTTTGGATAATTAGTTTTGATGCAATCTTTGCTCTTGCAATCCGCACACCAAAGTTCTTTTGTTTCTTTCTTAGCCTCTAATTCTTTCATAAATTGGAGCATTTCGCTTCTCAAGGTTTGTATTGTCTCGGTTTCATTATTGCCGCTTCCATCTGAACTATCATCTGTTAGAATATTTTGTCATTGATGTCAAGGGGTTTGTTTGATTGAGCTACCTGCTTGTCTTCTTGAGTTGTGTGGCTACCTGGTTGAGCTAGTTGGCTGTCTAGTTGAGCAGGTTGCTTGAGTGTTTCAGCTGCTTGTTTGTCTTCTTGTCAGCACAGTTCTATGTCAACTTGATGAGTCAGTTTGCCATGTCACTCTTTGAATATACCAGGCATAATTCTATGAGACGACTTTTTATTTATTAAGGCGGCTAATCTATGGTTCAATTCTTTTACATGAAGGTGGCTTGTTTATTATTGTGAAGGTGTTTCTTTGTATATTGTTGGCATTGACTTTATGTGAGACGGTTTCATCATCTTGACGACAACATCACAGTCGACCGCGTTATGCTATCAAAACAATAAGATATGTTTTTATGCGCCTTAAAAGAGGTTGTGTTTATTTTAAAAAGCTCTGGCTGTACCTATTTTGTGGTTTTTGTAATAGAGGTGTGAAGATATGGGCGGCCCTTCTATTATTGCGTTGATTATTTCTAGAGGATGAAGACGAGATGCTCTTCTATGGCACAACAAAGGCTTTACTCTTGTGTCTAGTTGTGTATTGATTATCGACAACTTTAGACCTATTTTTATATTGGGCGGCTAAATATCTCTGCAAGATTTAATTTATTCATGCATATGCACTACCAATAGAAATTTAGAAGTGCATATTATATGGTCGGGATTTCAGAAAGATCCGTGGCATATAACTATAGGTTGATTTAATTGGCTCATTTTTAAAAAAGAAACAAAGTAGATTATCATGTTGAATTGAACCGTTGATTGTGTTTTAAAAAAAAAACATTATTTTTGTCATAGACTTCTTCATTTGCTCTTATGGCTCTTTTTCTTTGGTCGTGGTCATTAATCTGGTTGAGTATGTGATGCAATTGGTGATGAATATCAACGGCTTCTATGTTTATTTTTGAGTAGGTGTGTGAAGGCTTGTATTTCTTCAGTTGGTCGAGTAGAATGTATTGTGTGTGAAACAGGATGCTGTGAGAGTGCTATGTAGTGGCTGGTTGAGTTTTGGTTAGAATGCAAGTGCCATTGAAGACATGATGAGGGAGTTGGGTTGGGTGATATAGCGCATTCAGTCTCTTAGAAAAACTACTATGACTACATTGATTTTGAGTGGTTGAAAGTTTGTTGTGCTGTGGTAGATAATAGAAGAAATATATATGGAAGCATTTTTATTGCCTTAAGAGTGGTGGGCGATAGTAGTTTGTGTGCCTTCAACAACATATCTGATCGAGTTGGGCTATGTGACATTTTGAAGGATATGATATCATTTTATTTATCTAGGTAGCTTGCGTTTATCTTTCCTCTTTAAGGTGTTGGGTTGCATTTTGTTCTATGTTATGCTTTGTTTGCTGTGATACGAGGGTGGCATACAAACTTTAGTTGAATTTGTTCTTTTCAATGATGCTGTTATCTTATGATTGTGTCATCTTTGTCTTGAGGTGAACACAGCCTACATAGTGTGTTAGAGTTGCTGAGTAATATCAAAGTTTTAGTGAAGACTGTGTGGTGAGTTTTTGGGCTGTATGTTGATATGCATTTTCAGTGAGACGTAGTGCTTGTGAAAGGAGGGTTATATAAAAACAGAGGATGTGAGTGGTGTAGATATGTTTGAAGAGTGTTTTAAAAAGTCAGTGGACATGTCTTTACTTTCAGGGTACTGTCATCTACATTTTTGTGAAATCGCTTCCTTATATGTTTTTGAGTCATATACTAATGTTGAATGCAAGATGTATAGTATCATGTGTATGAGTGGAGATGTGTGAGTTACATGTTGCTTGTTTTATGTTTTCATACAGGAAAAAGGATAGGTTGAGTGCCTTGGTATGCTGCTCAGAAAATGTTGTACCCAAAACCAAAATTTTTGCTTCACTAAGGCATTTTGCTTAATTTAGTTCTAATCTTGTTAAAGTGATGTCAGAAGGTTGTTTTTGGGGTTTTCAAATATGGAGTTAATGTCAGTGTCATGTCAATCTGTTATCGAAGAGATTTAAGGAAAGTGAAAATTTGAAGGAAAATCACTAAAATTTTCTATCTCTGGAGAAGGGAGCACATTCTCATATAGGCGCCCTATCTTTTAGGGGCTCAGATCCTGTTTTTAGGGTTTGTCACCTCCAGTAGACATTCGTCCAGCATCACGTCAGCTTTGCAGTGAGCTATCAAGCCTGTCAAACGGACCTGTTTCGAGCAAGTTGTGGTGGATACAGCGCAAAACAAGGTGAAAACGAGAATTGACTAACACTGGAGAAAAGCACAGCTTTTGGGAAAGGCGCCCATCTTTTTGAGGTGCCAAATGAAGGATTTTGACTGAAGACCATCCAAGATGTTTGTCTCACGTTTGTTTGAGCTTCGCGACGCATCCGTCAGTGGGTGAATCTGAGTTGCTGAAGTCAGTGAACCAAAGGTCAAACATAGGGTCAAGTCTTAGTCAAAATGTCAGAGGAAAAAGCAAAAGAGCACATTTTGAGAAAGGCGCCTCAGTTTTTCAAGCCTTTAATGCTTTCTTTCTGATGATATCAGATATTCAATGTGTCCGTGTTACTTTCAGCTTTCCGTTGCCTGTCTCCGTCAGATCAGAAGATGTCTCAGCAGCTTGCAGTCGGAGTTTTTATATTATTCTAGTCAGTGCCAGAAATGGCTAAGTCTGGAATGAAAAGAGTAGCTTTTCAAAAGGGCGCCCTTGTTTTTCATCCTTCAGATGATGTTGTTTGGAGAAATGTGCCTTTGTAGCTGTCGTGCAAAATGAAGTCAGCTTCGCGGTGAACCTGTGATCCAGTCTTGAAAGTTGGTAAATCAGAAGTTATGAAGGATTTTGTTTTTCCCTTCGTTCGAAATGTAGATGTCAAAATTTGACTAAGTCTGAGAAAAAGCGCAGCTTTTGAAAAAGGCGCTTGGATTTTTGAGCCTTCAGATGTCAGTTTTATGGTCTGTAGTCTCAAGATATCTTTTGATCAGTTTTTACTTAATCCTGTAATGCACCTGTCAGCCAGTCAATCGGAGAAGTCAGTCAACTGGTGTCAGAGGATGAACAGAGGTCCCAGCAGAGGTTTTTAGCTTAAATTTTCATGAAATTTGGCTAAGTCTGGAATTCGCTTGAGAGTTCAAAGTTGAATTTTCGAAAGTGAGTTGAATGGACGCCTTAACTGGAGTTCTGACTGCAGTTAGACTAAACGTTTTCTGGGTTGTCATCTTCAGTTCATATGTTGGCATGTGGAGTGATCTTTCAGTTTGCATGTCGAGTTAACTAGTTTGCATGTTCAGTTAACTATCTTGCATGTTGAGTTAACTTGATTGCATGTCCACTTAACTGAAGATTATCAGTGAATGTCAATTGGAGTTCACATGCATGGCGAATTTGGTTGCAATTATGAAGTTTTAGTGAAGATGGCGCTTCATTGAGTGTCAACTGAAGTTCAAGAAGGGACGTCATATTATGATGAAGCTTAATTTGTGAAGTAAGGTGCATTTGAGTGTTAACTTCAGTTATGAAAAGGGTCGCCATATTTGGTGTTTATTATGATGAAGCATATTTTGTGAAGCCAAGCGCACTTTTCAAGCATTCCTTGCTTAGTACGAATTTTCAATGATGAAATTCTATATATTTCAGCAATGGCGTCCATTATTTCATCATCTTTTGCTCTGAAGCTCATATTCTTCTTGAGCGACCAGCAAGCTAAAGGTGATTCAGGTGTCCGAATTCAGCGTTCTTCGAAGCAACGAGTTCAGATTGTTCAGAGGAAGAACATTCTAGACTTTATTTTCACTTTGCATGCAGGTTTTATCAAATTCCAGAGAAGAGGTTGGCAGATTTTTCAGAAGCAGACAAGAAAAACTTTCTATCTTCTGTCTTATTTCTTCTATTTCTCACCTTAGGTACTTTCTTCGCATGTCAAAGAAATTCAACGCATATTCAGAATCTGAAAATCTGGGTTCGCATATTTTAGCGTTTGCAGCAAAACCCACTTCTTAGATTTTTTAGAGAAAATTGCCCCGTAGCTTTCATTCTGAAGCTCTGTGCTTTTTTCCGAGAATCTCTTTGCATGTGGGCCTGAAACACATTTTTTCGAGAATCAAGCTATCTGGGTTTGTTCAGAATTCCATTGTGCACAAAACCCATGTTCCAGATTTTCTCATGGAAAAATTTCCCCGAGAAACTCTAAAACCCCTGCAGTTCTCGACTAAAGAATCTTTGTATGTCGAGCTAAACGACATGTTTTCGCAATTCTAACGTTGTGGGTTGTCTTAGAATCCTTTTCTAGACAAAACCCATGTCTCAGAATTTTTGGTGAAGATTATCCTCCGACAGGCTATTTTTAGCCTCACCAGGGGCCATTTTTGCTTTCCGGAGAAAGTTGTCAGAATATAGTCGTGTTCACAATCAATGGGCGACTTTTTCAGAATGCAATTCACGTAGACTGAATTCAAGATCAAATAAGTCTTAATTTAGGTTTTCATCAGAGCCGCTGACAATGAAGCGTTAAGCTGCAAAAGGAACAGAGATTACTTCATTTATGGAGCCGCCAAAGTCGTTCAGATCCTGTGCCATTATCTTCGTGAAGATGGTACCTAAGCTGATCTCGAGGTTGTACAAACTGAGTTTCAGAAGCTTGTTCGTGATATCTTGATGGAGATTTTAGATCACATTTCAATAATTTCAGCTAGTTTCAAGAAGGCGGCTGAAAATGTTAAAGAATGTATGCATACAGTCAAGGAAAGTGACAAAGAATTGAAGAAGCAGATTGTTGTTTTGAGCAGCGTCAAAGTGCCAGATGATAAAGAGATCGATGAGTTCTTGGTCGAAGTGTTAGATCGAGATGACATGGAGTGATCTGCCAGTTGGAATCTGCAGTTAGTTTCGAAGGTTGAGTCATGAGCAACAGTTAACTCGACTTTCAGTCTTGAATTCACTTGCTGATTTCACACATGCTTATCTCTTCCTTGGAATTATCTACACAGGAGTTAGGGTTAGGGTTTCCAGTTAACTGAAGGTAGTGTCCAGTTAACTTTGCTTTAAATAAGGACGCGCATGCTTGCACATGGTCCATTTAGGTTATTTGTACCAGTTAACTGATGGTAGCTTTCCAATTAATTGTATAGTTTACTTCATTAGGGTTTAATAATTAATCTTGCATGCATTTGCGAGACTGTAGTTAACACAAGGTGATTTTAGGGTTCCCTACACCTTGATGTATATAAATAAGAGCTTTTGCTCATTTGTAATTAACTTTTGCTTGAGAGAAATATATGCTGCGCCTACCTTGCCCTCAATATTGCTCTTTTGGTATTTGTTCATGTGTCTTCGCTATTACGATTAATTGTTATGCCACATAGGGTTTCATGCAATTGTAATGGTGAATTCTTTTTGTTTTGTGCAACTTTACCATTATGATCAATTGTTATGCCACATAGGGTTTCAAGAGATTGAGATGATAAATATGTTTTGTGAATCTTTTATCATTATGATCAAATGTTATGCCACATAGGGTTTCGTGAGTTTGTGATGATAAATCTGTTTTGTAAGTCTTTACTATTTTGATCAAGTGTTATGCCACATAGGGTTTCATAAGATTGTCATGGTAAATTCTTAAATCTGTTTTGTGCCCAATAAACTTGTCTAGATTGAGCTGATAGATGCGCCACCTTGCCTTCAAGTAGAGAATCTAAACTCGTTTATCGTCTAATAGTCAAAACCCTGCTCCATTTCCTCATGCTCTGTTTTCTTGAGGAAATTGGATAGATTTAAAGTAGATAGCTTAGTTGTAGTTAATGATCTGCGAAACCAGAAAATCCTTAGCTGCAACGTTCTTGGTTTTCTTAACCTTGTGCCTCTTCCAGCTGAGAACAAAAAGATAGGACTTAGATTACTTTTCTTTTCCATGCATTCCAGCACAACGAGGGAGCTTCCTCTCCTAATTTGAAGAGCACTCATTGCGTAGTGTACATAGCTGTCCGTACAAACCTGCACTCCAGAGGTGTTAGATTTTACGCCAACAGAAAATAGATCATTTGCATAACTTTCAGTGCGGGAGACGTGATAAAGAATAATTTCCTTAGTTTAATTTTCTGGATTTGAGTAGTGTTGTGTGCCTCAGTTGATGTGCAGATTGAGATTGTAGTCAAAATTCTTTGTTTGTGTTTCAGAAGTTTGGAGTTGGTGCTTCAGTTGGTTTGGAGTTGGTGATTTGAAGAAGAGTTGGTGCTCTTAGTAGGTTGGTGCTTACTTATGTAAACAGGGTTGGTGCCCTTTGGAGTAATAAAAGCAATATTTTGCTGTGGTTTTTTACCCGAAAGGGTTTTCCACATAATCCTTGTGCTCATCTTGTTCATGGTGTTTTATGTTGCTATTAATGTTTTGATTTTTGAGTTTTCTGGTTTTAAGTTTTAAAGCTTTAAAATATTGATTCAGCCCCCCTCCCCCTCTCAGTATTTCTTGTGTGCTCTTCATCATCTTCATTCTATTTCTTTTAGCTTGAGAGGACATTTTATCTTCGCTATCTGCAATATCTCCCCCTCGTTCTAAGAGGTATTTTTTGATTTCCCCTTTTTTGGACGAATTGCAATCCATCATCAGTAATGAATGGCGCTCCAGCGATGGTATCTACTTCTTTCTCTTAGCCACGAAATGCTACTTGACTGGTATCTACCTATGATAACACACAAGTTTGGCCCTAATATCCTCAATTAATTCGCAGTTGAGAGAATATAGTCGGCCAGAAATAATAGTCGAATGCCTTTGTCTATATCTACGATGAGCTAGCATTGACCATTCTACCGATTCTTGTCTTATTCAAGCTTGAAAATATATTGGCGATTACCTTGGATGAATAGAGTGGTGCATGGTTGGTGCAAGGGCAACATTAAACAAGTTTTGTCAATTTAAGAAATTGTTGTGTAGGCTTTAGATTTTGGTAAGTTTTACTTAAATAAGGTCTTGGAGACCATTTTTCTATGTAATTAGTACTATTTGATGAGTATTAGGTGTCTAGGGGGGTGTAGATTGAAAAAAATGCAAAAATGTGAAAAGGTGCTCATTATGTAAAAGTTGCAAAATTGGAAAAATTGCAAAATGGCAGTCCAACGGTCATAAAGCTTCAAAAAGCAGTTAGTGGAAGTTAGAAAGTTGGCTTTAGGAGGGAAATATTGTATAAATGATGTAAAGCATTGATGGATATAGATTCTTGAAGATTGGAATAAAAAGACTCCCTGATATATCTCCATTTTTACAGATTTTACTGTTTCTTCTTCATTTCCTGTATTGGTACGATCCGTACAGAGGTGGTTTGAGCAAATTTCTTGTTGAATCTTCAAGGGGCATGTGTTAGCTTGAATCTCTATTAGTTTTGAGCCTTTAACTCAAGATTTGGTGGAAGTTTTTGCTTGTTTTCTCGCTGCAGGTCAGTACCCTATTTCAAGGGTTTGAGGGTTTAAAAATGGCATTCTAGGCCATTCCACCTACTGTTCCCCATTGTATCTCGGTGGAATGGCTGAATAAGGCTTGGGCCATGTGTGTTTGTGGTCTGTGGAAGCAGGGGAGTCTGTAAGTGGTTTTGGGCATGATGCCCTAGGTAGTTTCCTTGTGTTTTGTGTGAAGAAAAAGAGGTTTGAGCCCTGAGTTTGAAAAAATTGTGGTTAAATTGGTTATGTGTTGAATCCTTGAGCATGTGCAGGGGCAATACAATGTGTTTGAGTTGGTGGCTGAGTTTGGGAAGGCCTGGAAAATAGTTTTTCAATAAAACCCTAGATAATAGCCTAAAAGTAAGGGTTTGTGGATTAGGGTACTTGCAGACCGTACAGTAGTGAACCAAGTGTGGATTTGGGGGTTTGGTAACATGTGGAAGGTCTGTCCATGAAGTTTTAAGGTCAGAAGTGTGTTTTGCTAGGGGCTGCTTTGGAAAATAGGGCTAATTTGCCCTTGTAGCAGCAGGAAAGCCTCATTTGGAGGGCTTTGATCTTAAAGAGTCAACTGAGATATTGAGGTATAGTGTGAAGGGAGATGAAAAGCAACTGAAACAACAATTAATTTGTGGGTTTATGTTGATTTTGGTGAGTTAGAGCCTGAAAACGTTGTTGGAAGGGCTACTAGGCTTGTAGGCCTAAAAAGGTGAAATCTGAGGTAATAAGGTTACAAGGCTTAAGAGGTGGTTAAAACCTATTCTAATTGAGATTGTGAGTGGAAAACGACCCCCTGCTTAGATCAATGGTAGCTAAGGGGGAGGTGCCTGCTTGTCTATTGGGCCTCCCCTTTTTTCTTTCCCTTTGTCTTATTTGATTCCTTGTCCAAGTCACACGACTTTATGTAGATTTGGCGGCTCATGCAAAATGTATATTGGCTGGCGGCTCATACCAAAATGTATCGGTGATTTCCTAAGGTAGCGATGATTAAAGGTAACCCGCTACAGTCCAAAAACACCTTTTAATCCTACCTCCATGTCACTAACTCCTTAGCATTTAGACTGGCGGCTAGCACAGAACATGTATTAGCGACTACCAGTTTGTCTTTTCCCCACCCACGATTTTTCTTATTTCCTTTCCAAATGCTCACACAGCTATAAGGAGTGTGGCGACATTGTCTTCAAGCACAAGAGTCGTGGCTGACTCAACTCCTATGTTGGCCTTAGTGATTTTTGATGGGACTCCTTTGCCCATTAATATCATGCTAGCCCCCGCGTCCCATATAATATTCCTTGTTGGCTTCTTAGTTTTGTCACGTCTCTCCTTTATAATGGCAGCTGCAATTTAATCGATAGAAGCTGAATAATAAATGATGCCCTCAATCGGCCATATAGAGCACCCACAATGGCTATATCAGATCAGCAATAGAGAATTAACCAATGAATGCACATGATTGCGATATCTGGATAAATTGATGACTTCTACTGGCATACCAGTTGATCCTGTAAATCCTTCTCATTATACAACCTAATATTAATCTCTAAAATTGGTCTCCAACGGAGACTTCACCAATTTCCACAAATCAATTACGCCCAAATGCAAACCCTGATGTGAATCCGCCTGCAAAAGGAATTGGGTTTTCGTCCAATCATTCGAACCTGAAAGGGATTTGGGTTTTTGTCCAAATCCATAAACTTGAACATGAGGGTTTCCGTCTTCTCGTTCCAAAAAGCTCGCTCTTCGAATTTCCAATTTCCAATAAATAATTTTCTCATAATGAGAAATGAGCCCTCATGCCCTTTTAATAATGCCTTTTTAGGTTTCCCACCAAAACCAATTATCACTTTATTATTATAGCGACTTTATTAAATTATCTCATAAATATTCGTGACGCCACTTTATAACCTTATTAATATAATTTTTTAATATTACCTTTATAATTGCACTTTTGTACAAGCAACATCAAATAATTAAATTAATTAATATTTATTAGGCGGGATGGAAAATGGGGACATTACAATATCTATATCCATTCCCTTGTTATACGTTTTTGCATGAGATGAAGGTGGCATTACTTTCATTTTTTTTTCCTTAATGAGGGGATAAGTCCTTGAATAAACCATCTTTTTTTCAAATTGTCAACAAGTTGCTTTTCTTGTCTTACTAATAATTATTTGAACCTACGATTATAAGCTCTTACATTCTCATGTTTACTTTGTTTTGTATTATAAATTTTAGCCACAATTTTGTTATCATCTGACAATAGCTTGAACTCTTCAAATTTTTTCTTTAATCTATCTCATGTACTTTTAAAGGTTAGGTCAATTTTTGTATACCAATCAATGGCTATACCTTTTAAAGTCGTCGAAAAAAGCCTCATTTTGTATGCTCTATCATCTTGGCCATTTGTTACCCATATCGTTTTGCATGTCTTGCAATGCCTTATGATGTCTGATCCATTACTTGTGAATTTGGGCAGTTTTTTCCTTTCTATGTTGGGGCTTGATCGTAGAGTCACTATGTTTCTCTTTTGATGGAACCTTAGTGCCTAGAACTTGCTCACTAGAGAGTTTTGACTTAGACATTCTGATGCTTCTCTTGTACTCTTGGCCATGTGAGAATCCTCAACTTGTTTTGCAGTTTCCGTGTTCCTCACAATTATATTACCTTAAAGTTCTCTTTATATTACCTATTTAATTTATACTCTTTAGTCATTACATGTACATTTGAGAGGCATTTAATATTTATACATGCTATATATATTATATATAGCATGTATAATGCTTTCTGTATGAACATACCAAATACTAAAAAATAAAGTTGTATCAGCATATCTGCATATTGAACCCCCGTACTGAAACCTGAATTGGTATCTTAGCTATTAACCATATGTTTAAATATTCAAACACACCCAATAACCTATGATATAATAATTCCTAATACGAGGTGCATTTGAATTTGCAAGGGCACCTAATAATTTATATTTGATGCAGCTGAACAAAAACTGGGGATAAAAGCCAACCAATTTCATTTGATAAACATAGAATTGTGTATGCATAATGCCTAGTTTGACACGTTTCTTGCTTGATTGGCTTGTTTGGGAAGCATGTTGATCATAGTTAATTATTGAATCCTGAACTCGGTGCAAAGTTTTTTTTTACACTTGTAGTATATCTATTCTATGTCACAGCATTCGGCGAATTTCAAGCAATAAATTCAAATTTTTCCGAATTTCAAAACATTTGCATAAAATTCGTGAAAATTCGGCAAAAAATTTGTTCGGAAAAAACTGCATGTTTTTTCATTAAAATATATTGTGGAAAAGTGCTATTTAAGGTTTTCAAAAACAATTTTTAAGGTTTTCAACCTATTTTTGTTATAAATCATTGCTCACGGATCAATTCTAAGCACACAGTCTATTTATGGTTTATATTTTATAAATGTGTAAATCTTTTTATGATGAATTCAAATCTATTTGGCAATGTTAAACTATTTTGATAATTTTGTGGATATATCACTTATATTTAAAAAAAGTAAAATTTATATAAGGCGAATTTAATATCGAATTTTTTCACCCTTGCCAAATTTCATCTGAATTTTATTGTTGCTGAATTCAAACTCGAATTCGAACCTTGTGACTTATTATCTATCGAGTAATGCATATCTGAGTCTGGCTTGTAAGATGAGAATGATTTAATGTGCAAACTGAAAAAAAGAAGCAAAATCAAAGGTCTTTTTTAGAAAGAAGTATGGTTCCTGAGCCATAAGATGGTAACTTAGTTTGTTTATTTGGGTGTGTTTATTATTCAAGATATGGAAGGCTACTCAAGACAGCTATTAAATACAAATACAATTTTTTTTTTGGCACCTTTGAAACATAGGTGCAAATGTGGAGGAAAGCAACAAAGTTGCACTGAGTGTCAATGTGCTAAATCATTAGAAAGATGTTGTACCCAAAACCAAAATTTTTGCTTCACTAAGGCATTTTGCTTAATTGAGTCTTAATCTTGTTAAAGTGATGTCAGAAGGTCGTTTTGGGGTTTTTCAAATATGGAGTTGGTGTCAGTACTATGTCAGTCTGTTACCAAAGAGATTTAAGAAAAATGAAAATCTGAACGAAGAACATCAAAATTTTCTATCTCTGGAGAAGGGAGCACATTCTGAAATAGGCGCCCTATCTTTTAGGGGCTCAGATCCTGTTTTTAGGGTTTGTCACCTCCAGACATTTGTCAGGCATCTGCGTCGG
>VDFB02065500.1:46930-68779 GCA_007258455.2 Sequoia sempervirens
AGGGTGAAGAAGTTCCTCTCACTTCTAAACCCAAATCTTCACATGAGATTACTATGCCAGTTGCTCAAGAGACGTCTTCAGCAAGTTTTGACATCGTAGCTTCCATGATGAAGACCAAGGTACAAATATCGCAACTCGAATATCTTCAGGACCATCCAGAAGAATTAGATCAGATTCTCAAGGTTGTGAAGGAGCAGGCAGTGCTCAAATCATCTGTTCCAGCAGGAGCAAAGCCTGAAACGGGTCCTCGTAATTGTGCGACTCTATCAGAGATAAAAGTTGAAGACCAGAACATTGCTTGTTCTGAAAAGAGACCGACAGAGGAGACAAAGTCATGGACAATACAGTTTGATGGAGATTGTTCAACAAAATTTTTAGAAGAAGGGGAATTGATCATATCCCCTAAAGAACAGTTGAACCCAGTTGCACATTTCCAGCAATTGGAGTTAACTGAAGCAGAAAAGGAGGTGCTTTTGCAAGGCCTCAAAGATGCCGAAGACATGGGAATCAAACTCCTATGTGTTAAAGGTGATGTAGAGCTGATCAATGAACCAGCCAAAGGATATTATCAGGTCAGAAAAGATCACCTACGGCATTATAGAAATCGAGTTTGGAACTCGATCGATTGGTTTGAAGAATTCGACATCCCCAGGATGGACAACAATAGAACTAATACTTTCGGGGTATTAGATTTCCCGTTTGCATCATGTTCTGACTTTTGGCAGAGTACCTTTGCATGGATATATGAATACCTGAGAATCTTCATTCCAGAAGGATTGCCTCCTGCAATTCCCATCAGAAGAGAAGTCAAGCCTTTCAGGCAGAAACGAAATTGGTGGGAGGCTCTTCTCGCTGCCATGCAGCGGACAATATTCAAAGCACTTCATCTCTTAAGGGGTGGAGTTAATATTTTGTAAGTATTTTTATGTTTTATCGTTATGTAGTTATGTTTTTCCCCGTTCTGTGATGTTTTGTCGTGTTATAGGTGATTTAAGTAGTCTTGTTTTAGGTGATTTTTAGGTTGAGTTTTTAGGAACTTTATGTTTTAGGTGATTAGGGAAGTCCTGACTCCATATACCCAACTTATAAAGTCACTGGTCTACGAAACACTAAGATTCTAGGGATCTCCTATGCCGTAAGTATCCGACATGGTCACCAGACGGAGCCTAATGTTGTACCCAAAACCAAAATTTTTGCTTCACTAAGGCATTTTGCTTAATTGAGTCTTAATCTTGTTAAAGTGATGTCAGAAGGTCGTTTTGGGGTTTTTCAAATATGGAGTTGGTGTCAGTACTATGTCAGTCTGTTACCAAAGAGATTTAAGAAAAATGAAAATCTGAACGAAGAACATCAAAATTTTCTATCTCTGGAGAAGGGAGCACATTCTCGAATAGGTTTCTATCTTTAGGGGCCTGTGATCCTCGCTTTTAGGGTTTGTCACCTCCGTACAGACATTTGTCCCAAGATCACGCCGCCTTCGCAGCGGGAGCCACGCTTCCTGCCAAACGGACTGCTTTGTTCGAAGTTACTAAGATACAAAGGTAACCATAAAAGCAAGAATTGGCTAATAATCGAGAAAAGCTTAGGCTTTTCGTATGGGCTTCCATCTTTGAGGTGCCAAATGAAGGTTTTTGGCTAAATGCCACCCAAGATGTTTGTCTCACTTTTGTTCGAGCTTCGCGACGCATCCGTCAGTGGGTGAATCTGAGTTGCTGAAGTGCCTGAACCTGAGGTCGAACGTAGGGTCAAATCTTAGTCAGAATATCAAAGGAAAAAGCAAAAGAGCACATTTTGAGAAAGGTGCCTAAGCTTTTCAGGTCTTTAATGCTTTCTTTCTGATGATTTTAGATATTCAATGTGTCCATATTACGCTCAGCTTTCCGCTATTCTGCCTCCTCGGCTGGGCCAGATGCCTCTAACAAATGAAAAAATAAGGTTTTTAGATACCTAGCCGGGCCTGTGAATGGCTAAGTCTGGAATGAAAAGAGCAACTTTTGAAAGGGGCGCTCTTGTTTTTCATCCCTCAGATGTTGTTTTCTTGGGAAATGTGCCTTTGCAGCTGTGGTGCAGAATGAAGTCAGCCCCGCAGTGAACCTGAGATCCAGTCCTGAAAGTTGATAAAACAGAAGTTATGAAGGATTTATTTTTCCTCTCGCTCGAGATACGTAAGTCAAAATTTGACTAAGTCAGAAAAAGCTGTTTCTTTGAAAAAGGCTGGATTTTTGAGCCTTCAGATGTCGGCTTTAGCGACGTACCAAGATATCTTTCGACCGCTTTTACTCAGCTCAAGGGATGCACCCGTCACCTACCAATCGGAGGCCGGGCCAACCGATCGGAGGATGAACAGAGGTCCCAGCAGACGTTTAAGCCTAAATTTTCATGAAATTTGGCTAAGTCTGGAATTCGCCTTGAGAGTTCAAAGTTGAATTTTCGAAAGAGAGTTGAATGGACGCCTTAACTGGAGTTCTGACTGCAGTTAGACTGAACGATTTCTGGGTTGTCATCTTCAGTTCATATATTGGCATGTTGAGTGATCTTTCAGTTTGCATGTCGAGTTAACTAGTTTGCATGTTCAGTAAACTATCTTGCATGTTGAGTTAACTTGATTGCATGTCCACTTAACTGAAGATTATCAGTGAATGTCAACTGGAGTTCACATGCATGGCGAATTTGGTTGCAATTGTGAAGTTTTAGTGAAGATGGCGCTTCATTAAGTGTCAACTGAAGTTCAAAAGGGACGCCATGAATAATGAAGCATTTATTTGTGAAGTATGGCGCATGAAGTTGTTATCTTCAGTTCTGAAAAGGGTCGCCATATTTAGTGAAGCATAGTTTTGTGAAGCTACGCACTTTTCAAGGAATAATAACTTTAGTTCCGAAAGGGTTGTTATTTTTAGAATTATATTGAAGCATAAGTGTGAAGTTGGCGCATTTTTGAAGGCCAACTGAAGATTGAAAAGGGTCGCTATTTTTAGAATTGTTTAAAGGATGAAATTGGCGAATTCTTTTCAACAAAGATTGTCAACTGAAGTTCTCAAAAGGGACGCTTTAGTTCTAAATGGTGAATCCAAAGCAAGTTTGAAGGATGGCGAATTCAATGAAGATGATTAACTGAAGTCAAACTCGCATAGAGTAGTTAACTGAAGTGTCGAAAGGGAAACCCTAATGCATGGCTATTTATTTAGCATATCTGAGTTTCAATTAACTAAGATGGGGTCCAATAAGAAGCCAAGCGCCATTTTTCAAGGATTTCATGCTTTGTACGAATTTCATTAATAAAAGTCTATTCATTTCAGCAATGGCGTCCATTATTTCATCATCTTATGCTCTGAAGCTCATATTCTTCTTGAGCGACCAGCAAGCTGAAGGTGCTACAGGTGTCCGAATTCAGTGTTCTTCGTAGCCACGAGTTCAGATTGTTCAGAGGAAGGCGATTCTAGACTTTATTTTCACTTTGCATGCAGGTTTTATCAAGTTTGAAAGAAGAGATTTGCTGATTTTTCAGAAGCAGACAAGAAAAACTTTCTATCTTCTGTCTTATTTCTTCTATTTCTCACCTTAGGTATTTTCTTCACACGTCAAATAAATTCAACACATATTTAGAATCTGATCATCTGGGTTCGCATATTTCAGCATTTGCAGCAAAACCCACGTCTTAGATTTTTTCGAGAAAATTGCCCCGTAGCCTTCATTCTGAAGCTCTGTGCTTTTTTCCGAGAATTTCTTTGCACGTGGGTTAAAATTACATCTTTTTGAAAATCGCATCATCTGGGTTTGTTCAGAATTCCATTGTGCATAAAACCCATGTTCCAGATTTTCTCATGAAAAATTGCCCCGAGAAGCTCTAAAAACCCCTGCAGTTCTCTACTGAAAAGTCTTTGCATGTTAGGCTAAACGGCGTTTTTTCACAATTTTGACGTTGTGGGTTGTCTTAGAATCATTTTCCGGAAAAAACCCATGTCTCAGAATTTTTGGTGAAAATAATCCTCCGACGGGCTATTTTTAGCCTCACCAGGGGCCATTTTAGCTTTCCGAGAAAGTTGTCAGAAGATAGCCGTGTTCACAGTCAACGGGCAAGTTTTTCATAAGGTAGTTCAACTAGACTGAATTCGAGACCAAATTGGTCTTAGTTCATGATTTCATCAGAGCAGCTGACAATGAAGCGTTACGCTGCAGAAGGAATAGAGATCACTTCATTTACGGAGCCGCCAAAGCCATTCAGATCTTGTGACATTATCTTCGTGAAAATGGTACCTATGTTGATCTCAAGGTTGTACAAACTGAGTTTCAGAAGCATGTTTATGATATCTTGATGGAGGTTCTGATCACATTTTCAGTAAATTGCAGCCAGTTTCAAGAAGGCGACTGAAAATGTTAAAGAATGTATGCATACGGTCAAGGAAAGTGACAGAGAGATCGATGAGTTCTTGGTCGAAGTGTTAGACCGAGTTGACATGGAGTGATCTGCCAGTTGGAACGTGCAGTTAGTTTCGAGGGTTGAGTCCTGAGTGGCAGTTAACTTGACTTTCAGTCTTGAGTTTACTTGCTGACTTAACACATGCTTATCTCATTCTTGGAATTATCATCACAGGAGTTAGGGTTAGGGTTTCCAGTTAACTGAAGGTAGTGGCCAGTTAACTTTGCTTTAAATAAGGACGTGCATGCTTGCACATTGTCTATTTAGGTTATTTGTACCAGCTTAAACCGAGGGTAGCCACGCTAATCGTGAGATATAGTTTACTTCATTAGGTTAGGCTATAGTAATGCAAAGGCAAGAATCAGAGTGAACTCAAGGTGATTTTAGGTTACTCTACACCTTGATGTATATAAATAAGAGCTTTTGCTCATTTGTAAATAACTTGCTCTATAGGAAACACTTACCTTGCCCTCAATATTGCTCTCTTTGGTATTTGTTCATGTGTCTTCTTCGCCATTATGACAAGGTTATGCCACATAGGCTCTTACATGCAATTGTAATGGTGGATTCTTTATGTCTTGTGAATCTTTTATCATTTCAATCAAGTGTTGTGCCACATAGGGTTTCGTGAGATTGTGATGATAAAATCGTTTTGTGAAGTCTTTACTACTTTCAATCAAGTGTTATGCCACATAGGGTTCCATAAGATTGGCGTGGTAAATTCCTCCCATAGTTAGATCTGCTTGAACATCTTTATCATTGAAATCAATTGTTATGCCACATAGGGTTCCAAGAGATTGAGGTGATAAGGTTGTTTTGTGTTAATTTACCATTGTGATCGATCGTTATGCCACATAGGGTTTCGAGAAGTTGCAGCGATAAATCTGTTTTGTGAATCTTTATCAATATAATCGAAGGTTATGCCACATAGGGTTTCGTGAGATTATAAAGATAAAGGCTGTTTTGTGAAGGCTTGTTTCCGACCGAAAGTGTTATGCCTACACAGGTTCCGCTAAGATCGCCTTAGTGAATTCCCAAACCGTTGTGCCCAATAAAGCTTGTTTAGGATTGAGATGACAGTTGTGCCACCTTGCCTCAAGTAGAGAGTCTAAACCGCTTTTATCGTCCGGTAGTCAATCTCCCCGCCCACCCATTTCATGCTCGCTTTTCTTTCTTGGAGGAAACTGATAGATTTAAAGTAGTTAGCTTAGTTGTAGTTAATGATCTGCGAAACCGTAAAATCCTTAGTCAGTAACGTTTTGGTTTTCTTAACCTGTGCCTCTTTCCAAACCGAGAACAAAAGATAGGACTTAGAATACTTTTTTCCATGCATTCCAGCAATAACGAGGGAGCTTCCTCCACGGAAGAGCACCTAATATGTAGTGTGGCCATAGTCAGTCCGCATGAACCCGTGACTCCGCAGGTGTTAGATTTACGCTACCGCTCGCTACCACCGTGGGGCACGAGGGAAGAAAACTTCAAAAATAGCTAAACGCTTTTATTTCACGGGATCACACTCTGGCATCCGATTGAATAATCCATATAGAAGCAATGGATGATAACAACAATAATGCTGACAGGCGACGTCCACCCCCATTACCTTGGGGTAATAACATTGGACCTTTGGCTTTTGAGGTAAATCATGAGTTACCTAAAGGGTCAAGGAAGCGCTTTCCACAGTTTCACGGCGATGGAACACAACACCCGGAGGACCATTTTTCTGCGTTCACAATGGCTTGCGCCATCTTGCACGTGGAGCATGAAGACATCGCGGTGCGTCTCTTTGTCGAGACTCTTGCGGGAAATGCGGCCGATTGGTTCAATCACCTGGCGCCAGGCAGTATCACAAGTTGGGCAACTATGAGCGAGAAGTTTTTGGCGAGATTCAAGCCCGTTGAAGACAATCATATGTTGTTTGTCCAGCTCACAAATTCAAAGATGGAGCACAAAGAACACATGAGGGATTTTGTAGCAAAATTTAATCGTCTTGTTACAAGAATTTCTTCTACATTCGATCCATCACCGGAGATTCTGATAAGCTGTTTCATAAATGCTCTTCCATCAGAGATAGCCTTCTTTCTGAAGACGGCCAAAGCAACAGAGTTGAAGAGTGCACAAGAACACGCCATTGAGTTGGAAGATAATATGATCACTTCTGGCTTGATGAAAACAGATTCTATCAGATCTCCAGTTCAACAACCGTACCAGCCAAAGAGAGACAATCTTCAGCCACGGTTGCCAACATCTCCACCAAGATCAATGATTGAGGCTGCACACAGTGTAGTATTTTGTCCTTTTCATGACACTAATGAACATACCGGATCCACATGTCCAGAGAACCTGAGAATGATCCAAATCATGGGATACACTGAAGCTGCTCCCAGTTCTAGTTTTGTACCAATACCAAGTTCGAAGGTTGTTTTACCACAAATGGACAACTTCGATGGCGACTCCGCAGCGGGATACTTTGATGAAGAACCCGTAAATCAAGAAGAAGAAGAAGAATACCGTCAGTACCTCCTCCTGTGTTTACACGTGATCAACATTTCAAAGCACAGAAAGAAGAAGAAAGGCAGAAATCAAACGAAGAGGGTGAAGAAGTTCCAACCACTTCCAAACCCAAATCTTCACATGAGATTACTATGCCAGTTGTTCAAGAGACGTCTTTAGCAAATTTTGACATTGTAGCTTCCATGATGAAGACCAAGGTACAAATCTCCCAACTGGAATATCTTCAGGATCATCCAGAAGAACTAGATCAGATTCTCAAAGTTGTAAAGGAGCAGGCAGTGCTCAAATCATCTGTTCCAGCAGAAGCAAAGCCTGAAACGGGTCCTGGTAATTGTGTAACTCTGTCAGAAACAAAAGTTGAAGACCAGAACATTGCTTGTTCTAAAAAGAAACCGACAGAGGAGACAAAGTCATGGACAATACAGTTAGATGGAGATTGTTCAGATACATTTTTAGAAGAAGGGGAATTGATCATATCCCCTAAAGGACAATTGCACCCATCTGTGCAATTGAAATTTACTGAAGCTGAAAAAGAGGTGCTTTTGCAAGGCCTCAAAGATGTCGAAGACATGGGAATCAAACTCCTATGTGTTAAAGGTGATGTAGAGCTGATCAATGAGCCAGTCAAAGGATATTATCAGATCAGAAAAGATCACCTACGGCATTATAGAAATCGAGTTTGGAACTCGATCGACTGGTTTGAAGAATTTGACATCAACAGGATGGACAATAATAGAACTAATACCTTCGGGGTATTAGATTTCCCATTTGCATCATGTTCTGACTTCTGGCAGAGTAATTTTGCATGGATATGTGAATACTTAAGAATCTTCATTCCAGAAGGATTGTCTCCTGTAATTCCTAGAAGAAGAGAAGTCAAGCCTTTTAGGCAGAAACGACATCGGTGGGAGGCTCTTCCTGCTGTCATGCAGCAGACAATATTCAAAGCACTTCATCTCTTCGGGGGTGGAGTTAATATTTTGTAAGTAATTTTTATGTTTTATCGTTATGTTGTTATGTTTTTCCCCGTTCTGTGATGTTTTGTCGTGTTATAGGTGATTTAAGTAGTCTTGTTTTAGGTGATTTTTAGGTTAAGTTTTTAGGAACTTTTATGTTTTAGGTGATTAGGTAAGTCCTGACTCCATATACCCAACTTATAAAGTCACTGGTCTACGAAACACCGAGATTCTAGGGATCTCCTATGCCGTAAGTATCCGACATGGTCACCAGACGGAGCCTAATGTTGTACCCAAAACCAAAATTTTTGCTTCACTAAGGCATTTTGCTTAATTGAGTCTTAATCCTGTTAAAGTGATGTTAGAACGTCGTTTTTGGAGTTTTTAAATATGGAGTTAGTATCAGTGTCATGTCAGTCTGTTATTGAAGAGATTTAAGAAAAATGAAAATCTGAAGGAAAATCACTGAAATTTTCTATCTCTGGAGAAGGGAGCACTTTCTCAAATGGGCGCCCTATCTTTTAGGGGCCCAGATCCTGTTTTTAGGGTTTGCCACCTCCAGCAGACATTTGTCCGATATCACGTCAGCTTCGCAGTGAGCTATCAAGCCTGTCAAACGGACCTGTTTTGTTCGAGTTACGGAAGATACAGTGCAAATCGAGGCGAAAGCGAGAATTGGCTAACACTGGAGAAAAAGCCGCACTTTTCTCGAAGGCGCCCCATCTTTTGAGGGTGCCGTGACGCACTTTTTGACCTAATGTCATCCGTCGCGATCTCACATTCGCTCGCTTTCGCTGACGCATTCGCCGGCGGTGAATTGAAGTTGTCAAGCGCCCCAACCCAGGTCAAACGTTGTCAATCACCAAACTATCAAAGAAAGAGCAAAAGAGCACATTTTGAGAAAGGCCCCAAGCTTTTCGCGCCTTTAATGCTTTCTCTCATGATTTCTTATTGTTCGTGTCCGTATACGCTCGCCTTTCCGCTGTTCGCTCCTCGCTGCATCGAAGATGTCTCTGCCGGGCTTTGCGGAAGTTTTATATTATTCTTTTGTCGCTTCCGTGAATGGCTAAGTCTGGAATGAAAAGAGCAACTTTGAAAAAGGGCGCTCTTGTTTTTCACCCCTCAGATGATGTTTTCTGGGGAAATGTGCCTTTGCAGCCGTCGTGCAGAACGAGCTTAGCTTCGCAGTGAACCTGAGTTCCAGTCCTGAAAGTTGATAAATCTGAAGTTATGAAGGATTTTGTTTTTCCCTTCGTTCGAGATGCAGAAGTCAAAATTTGACTAAGTCAGGGAAAAAAGCGCAGCTTTTCAAAAAGGCGCTTGGATTTTTGAGCCTTCAAATGTCAGTTTTATGACGTGCAGTATCAAGATATCATTTGATCAATTTTTACTCAGCTCCGCAATGCACCTGTCAGCCAGCCAATCGGAGAAGTCAGTCAACCAGTGTCAGAGGATGAACAGAGGTCCCGGCAGAGATTTTAGCCTAAATTTTCATGAAATTTGGCTAAGTCTGGAATTCGCCCAAGAGTTCAAATTTGAAATTTTCGAAAGTGAGTTGAATGGACGCCTTAACTGGAGTTCTGACTGCAGTTAGACTGAACGATTTCTGGGTTGTCATCTTCAGTTCATATGTTTGCATGTGGAGAAATCTTTCAGTTTGCATGTTCAGTTAACTGGTTTGCATGTTCAGTTAACTACCTTGCATGTTGAGTTAACTTGATTGCATGTTCAGTTTAACTGAAGATTATTACTAAATGTCAACTGAAGTTTGCATGCATGGCGAATTTGGTCAAGATTGTGAAGATGGCGCTTCATTGCATGTTAACTGAAGTCATGAAAAGGGACGCCATATTTTGATGAAGCATTAGTTTGTGAAGCATGAAGCATAAGATTTGTGAAGTATGGCGAATTTGCATGTCAACTTGAGTTTCAAAAGGGTCGCCATATTTAAGGTTGAAAAGTGAAGCATTTTTGTGTGAAGTTATGCACTTTTTAAGGAAGGCAACTTTAGTTCAAAAGGGTTGCTATTTTTAGATTTTAATTGATTAAAGCATGTGAAGTTGGCGCACTTGTTGAAGGCCAAACTGAACTTCCAAAAGGGTCTCTATTTTTAGCTTATTCTTTGCATGAAGATGGCGAACTCTTATCTTATTCTTGTTGTTAACTGAAGCTATCTAAAGGGTACGCTTTAGGTCAAATTGATGAATCTAAAGCAAATTTGAAGATGGCGAACTTAAGACAAGTCTTAACTGAAGCTAAAATCGCATGATGAGTTCAACTGAAGTGTTGAAAGGGCAAACCCTAAAGCACGTCCACCTTTTGAGCTTGTTTGAGTTCTAGTTAACTATTATGAGGTCCAATGAGAAGCTTAGCGCCATTTTTAATGCATGCTTGCTTTAGTGCGAATTTCTTATGATGAAATTCTATATATTTCAAGAGTGGCGTCCATTTTTGCATCATCTTTTGCTCTGAAAGCTTGTATTTTCTTGAGCAACCAGCAAGCTTAAGGTGATTCAGGTGTCCGTTTTCAGCGTTCTTCAAAGCTACGAGCTCAGATTCTTCAGAGGAAGTCAATTCTAGACTTCATTTCCACTTTGCATGCAGGTTTTATAAAGATTCGAAGAAGAGATTTGCAGATTTTTCAGAAGCAGACAAGCAAAACTTTCTATCTTCTGTCTTATTTCTTCTATTTCTCATCTTAGGTACTTTCTTCGCATGTCAAAGAAAACGAAAAAATATTCAGAATCTGACCATCTGGGTTCGCATATTTCAGCATCAGCAGCAAAACCCACGTCTTAGATTTTTTCGAGAAAATCGCCCTGTAGTCTTCATTCTGAAGCTCTGTGCTTTTTTCCGAGAATTTCTTTGCATGTGGGCCAAAATCACATCTTTTTGAAAATCTCATCATCTGGGTTTGTTCAGAATTCCATTGTGCATAAAACCCATGTTCCAGATTTTCTCAAGAAAAATTGCCCCGGGAAGCTCTAAAACCCCTGCAATTCTCGACTGAAGAATCTTTGCATGTCAAGCCAAATGGCATTTTTTCACAATTCTGATGTTGTGGGTTGTCTTAGAATCATTTTCCGGACAAAACCCATGTCTTAGAATTTTCGAGGAAAATTATCTTCCGACAGGCTATTTTTAGCTTTGTCCAGAGCATTTTAGTTTTTCGGAGAAAGTTGTCAGAACATAGCCGTGTTCACAGTCAACGGGCAAGTTTTTCAGAAGGTAGTTCAACTAAACTGAATTCGAGACCAAATCGGTCTTAATTTAGGTTTTCATCACAGCAGCTAACAATGAAGCGTTACGCTGCAGAAGGAACAGAGATTATTTCATTTACAGAGCCGCCAAAGTCACTTGGATCCTATGCCATTATCTTCATGAAGATGATACCTACGTTGATCTCGAGGTTGTGCAAAGTTGAGTTCGAGAAGCTGATTCGTGACAGCCTTGAAGGAGAACCTATGGCGCCTAAGTTAGAGAATATTTCAGTAATTTCAACAAGTTTTAAAGAAGGCGACTGAAAATGTTGAAGAATGTATGCATACAGTCAAGGAAAGTGACAGAGAATTGAAGAAGCAGATTATTATTTTTGGACAGCGTCAAAGTGCCAGAATACAGAGAGATTGATGACTTGGTCATGTTAAGAGCGAAGTTGACATGGGAGGATCTGCCAGCTAGGAACTTGCGCTAATTTCGGAGGGTTGAGCCATGAGCAAGAAGTAATCCCCACTTTCAGCCTTGAGTTTACTTGTCGACTTAACACATGCTTATCTCATCCTTGGAATTATCAACACAGAGTTAGGGTTAGTTTCCAGCTAACCCAAGGTAGTGTCCGCTAACTTTGCTTTAAATAAGGACGTGCATGTTTGCACATTGTCCAATTAGGTTATTTGTACCAGTTAAACTGAGGGTAGTTGCCCAGTTAACTATATAGTTTACTTCATTAGGGTTAGGCGCATAACTTGCATGCATTGCAAGAACTGTAGTGAACTCAAGGTGATTTTAGGATTACCTACACCTTGATGTATATAAATAAGAGCTTTTGCTCATTTGTAAATAACTTTTGCTTGAGAGAGAAATATATGCTGCGCCTACCTTGCCCTCAATATTGCTCTTTATGGTATTTGTTCATGTGTCTTCATTATTGCAATTGATTGTTATGCCACATAGGGTTTCGAAAGATTGTAATGCTGAATTCTTTCCATAGTTTAGATATATATGTTTGAGCATCTTTATCATTGAAATCAATTGTTATGCCACATAGGGTTCCAAGAGATTGAAGTGATAAGGCTGTTTGTGTTAATTTACCATTGTGATTGATCGTTATGGCACATAGGGTTTCGAGAAGTTGCAGCGATAAATCTGTTTTGTGAATCTTTATCAATATAATCGAAGGTTATGCCACATAGGGTTTCGTGAGATTATAAAGATAAAGGCTGTTTTGTGAAGACTTTGCTGTTTCGATCGAGTGTTATGCCACATAGGGTATCATAAAATTGTCTTGGTAAAGTCTTAAATCTGTTGTGCCCAATAAGCTGGTTTAGATTGAGATGATAGTTGCGCCACCTTGCCTTCAAGTAGAGAATCTAAACACGTTTATCGCTTATAATCATCCCCGCCCATTTCCTCATGCTCGTTTTGAGGAACCGATAGATTTAAAGTAGTTAGCTTAGTTGTAGTTAACGATTCACAAACCGTAAAATCCTTAGCTGCAACGTTTGGTTTTCTAACGGTGCCTCTTCCACCGAGAACAAAAAGATAGACTTAGATTACTTTTTCTTTTCCATGCATTCTGCAAAGACAATTTTAGGAGTTTCCTCCTAATTTGAAGAGCACTCATTGCGTAGTGTACATAGCTGTCCGTACAAACCTGCACTCCAGAGGTGTTAGATTTGACGCCAACAGTTTTCTGGCGCCCACCGTGGGGCACGAGGCAAGAAAACTTCAAGAAAAGCTAAACGCTTTTATTTCACGGGAATGATACTCTGGCATCCGATTGCATGATCCACATAGAAGCAATGGATGATAACAACAATGCTAATAGGCGACGTCCACCCCCATTACCTTGGGGTAATAACATTGGACCTTTGGCTTTTGAGGTAAATCATGAGTTACCTAAAGGGTCAAGGAAGCGTTTTCCTCGGTTTCAAGGCGATGGAACTCAACACCCGGAGGACCATTTTTCTGCATTCACAACAGCTTGTGCTATCTTGCACGTAGAACATGAAGACATCGCGGTGCGTCTCTTTGTCGAGACCCTTGCGGGAAATGCTGCCGACTGGTTCAATCACCTGGCGCCAAGCAGTATCACAAGTTGGGCAACTATGAGCGAGAAGTTTTTGGCGAGATTCAAGCCCGTTGAAGACAATCATATGTTGTTCGCCCAGCTTACAAATTCAAAGATGGAGCACAAAGAACACATGAGGGATTTTGTAGCAAGATTTAATCGTCTTGTTACAAGAGTTTCTTCTACATTCGATCCATCGCCGGAGATTCTGATAAGCTGTTTCATAAATGCTCTTCCATCAGAGATAGCCTTCTTTCTCAAGACGGCCAAAGTAACAGAGTTGAAGAGTGCACAAGAACACGCCATTGAGTTGGAGGATAATATGATCACTTCTGGCTTGATGAAAATAGATTCTATCAGATCTCCAGTTCAGCAACCGTACCAGCCAAAGAGAGATAATCTTCAACCACGGTTGCCAACATCTCCACCAAGATCAATGATTGAGGCTGCACAAAGTGTAGTATTTTGTCCTTTTCACGACGATGATGAACATTCTGGATCCACATGTCCAGAGAACCTGAGAATGATCCAAATCATGGGATACACTGAAGCTGCTCCCAGTTCTAGTTTTGTACCAATACCAAGTTCGAAGGTTGTTTTACCACAAATGGACAACTTCGATGGCGACTCCGCAGCGGGATACTTTGATGAAGAACCCGTAAATCAAGAAGAAGAAGAAGAATACCGTCAGTATGCTCCTCCTGTGTTTACACGTGATCAACATTTTAAAGCACAGAAAGAAGAAGAAGAAAGGCAGAAATCAAACGAAGAGGGTGAAGAAGTTCCAACCACTTCCAAACCCAAATCTTCACATGAGATTACTATGCCAGTTGTTCAAGAGACGTCTTTAGCAAATTTTGACATTGTAGCTTCCATGATGAAGACCAAGGTACAAATCTCCCAACTGGAATATCTTCAGGATCATCCAGAAGAACTAGATCAGATTCTCAAAGTTGTAAAGGAGCAGGCAGTGCTCAAATCATCTGTTCCAGCAGAAGCAAAGCCTGAAACGGGTCCTGGTAATTGTGTAACTCTGTCAGAAACAAAAGTTGAAGACCAGAACATTGCTTGTTCTAAAAAGAAACCGACAGAGGAGACAAAGTCATGGACAATACAGTTAGATGGAGATTGTTCAGATACATTTTTAGAAGAAGGGGAATTGATCATATCCCCTAAAGGACAATTGCACCCATCTGTGCAATTGAAATTTACTGAAGCTGAAAAAGAGGTGCTTTTGCAAGGCCTCAAAGATGTCGAAGACATGGGAATCAAACTCCTATGTGTTAAAGGTGATGTAGAGCTGATCGATGAGCCGATCAAAGGATATTATCAGATCAGAAAAGATCACCTACGGCATTACAGAAATCGAGTTTGGAACTCGATCCACTGGTTTGAAGAATTTGACATCCCCAGGATGGACAACAACAGAACTAATGTCTCAGGAGTATCAGCGTTCCCATTTGCATCATGTTCTGACTTTTGTCAGAGTACCTTTGCATGGATATATGAATACCTGAGAATCTTCATTCCAGAAGGATTGCCTCCTGCAATTTCCATCAGAAGAGAAGTCAAGCCTTTCAGGCAGAAACGACATTGGTGGGAGGCTCTTCCCCGCTGCCATGCAGCGGATAATATCTTAAGCACTTCAACCCTCCGGGGGAGGAGTAATATTGTAAATATTTTGTAAGTATTTTTATGCTTTATCGTTATGTTGTTTTGTTTTTCCCCGTTTTGTGATGTTTTGTCGTGTATTAGGTGATTTAAGTAGTCTTGTTTTAGGTGATTTTTAGGTTAAGTTTTGAGGAATTTAATGTTATAGGTGATTAGGGAAGTCCTGACTCCATATACCCAACTTATAAAGTCACTGGTCTACGAAACACTGAGATTCTAGGGATCTCCTATGCCGTAAGTATCCGACATGGTCACCAGACGGAGCCTAATGTTGTACACAAAACCAAAATTTTTGCTTCACTAAGGCATTTTGCTTAATTGAGTCTTAATCTTGTTAAAGTGATGTCAGAAGGTCATTTTGGGGTTTTTCAAATATGGAGTTGGTGTCAATGTCATGTCAGCCTGTTATTGAAGAGATTTAAGAAAAATGAAAATTTGAACGAAAAACATCAAAATTTTCTATCTCTGGAGAAGGGAGCACCTTTTGAAATAAGCGCCCTATCTTTTAGGGGCCTAGATCCTGTTTTTAGGGTTTTTCACCTCCAGCAGACATTTGTCCGGCATCACATCAGCTTCGCAGTAAGCTATCAAGCCTGTCAGACGGACCTGTTTCGAGCAAGTTACGGAAGTTACAGCGCAAAACGAGGCAAAAGCGAGAATTGGCTAACACTGGAATGAAAAGAGCAGCTCTTCAAAAAGGTGCCCTAGTTTTTCACCCTCATATGACATTTTAAAGGAAATGTGCCTTTCTTGTTGTCATCTTGGCGGAATGAAATTCGGCCTCGCGGTGAACTGTATTGATCGGTCACGAAAGTTGATAAATCGGCGAAGTTATGAAGGTTATTTTCCCTTAAATGCAATGCAGAAGTTAAAATTTGACTAAGTCTGGTAAAAAGCGCAGCTTTTGGAAAAGGCGCTTGGATTTTTGAGTGTTCAGATGACAGTTTTATGACGTATAGTCTCAAGATATCTTTTGATTAGTTTTTACTCAGCTCCGCAATGCACCTGTCAGCCAGCCAATCGGAGAAGTCAGTCAACCAGTGTCAGAGGATGAACAGAGGTCCCGGCAGAGGTTTTAGCTTAAATTTTCATCAAATTTGGCTAAGTTTGGAATTCGCTTGAGAGTTCAAAGTTGAATTTTCGAAAGTGAGTTGAATGGATGCCTTAACTGGAGTTCTGACTGCAGTTAGACTGAACGATTTTTGGGTTGTCATCTTCAGTTCGTATATTGGCATGTGGAGTGATCTTTCAGTTTGCATGTCGAGTTAACTAGTTTGCATGTTCAGTTAACTACCTTGCATGTTGAGTTAACTTGATTGCATGTTGACTTAACTGAAGATTATTACTGAATGTCAACTGAAGTTTGCATGCATGGCAAATTTGGTCAAAATTGTGAAGATTTTAGTGAAGATGGCGCTTCATCAAATGTTAACTAAAGTTCAAAAGGGACGAAGTGAAGCATGAAGCATTATTTTGTGAAGCGTGAAGCATAAATTTGTGAAGTATGGCGAATGTGAATGTTAACTGAACTTGTCAAAAGGGTCGCCATATTTAGGTTTTAAATGATGAAGCATTAAGTTAGTGAAGCTACGCACTTTCTAAGGAATGTCAACTGAAGTTCCAAAAGGGGCGCTATTTTTAGATATTTTTAGTGAAGCATGAAGGTGAAGTTGGCGCTTCATGAAGGCCAACTGAAGTTCCAAAAGGCTAGCTATTTTTAGCATTATTATTGCATGAAGATGGCGAATTTCTCTTTGCAATGAATCTTGTTAACTAAAGTTATCAAAAGGCACGCCTTAGGTTAAATTTGATGAATCTAAAGCAAGTTTGAAGGATGGCGAATTCAATGAAGATGATTAACTGAAGTCAAACTCGCATAGAGTGGTTAACTGAAGTGTCGAAAGGGAAACCCTAATGCATGGCTATTTATTTAGCATATCTGAGTTTCAGTTAACTAAGATGGGGTCCAATAAGAAGCCAAGCGCCATTTTTCAAGGATTTCATGCTTTGTACGAATTTCATTAATAAAAGTCTATTCATTTCAAGCATGGCGTCCATTATTTCATCATCTTTTGCTCTGAAGCTCTTATTCTTTTTGAGCGACCAGCAAGCTTAAAGGTATTGATTGGTGTCAAAAGTTTCGGCGTTCTTGAGCTTCTGATTCGAGATTCTTCAGAGGAAGTCGATTCTAGACTTTATTTCCACTTTGCATGCAGGTTTTATAAAGATTCGAAGAAGAGATTTGCAGATTTTTCAGAAGCAGACAAGCAAAACTTTCTATCTTTTGTCTTATTTCTTCTATTTCTCACCTTAGGTACTTTCTTATGTCAAAGAAATTCAACACATATTAGAATGTCGATCCTTATGGGTTAAGCGATATTCCGACATTTGCAGCAAAACCCGCGTCTTGGAATTTTTGAGAAAAATGCGCCCCATAGTCTTCATTAAACTCCATTGCTTTTCCGAAGATTTCTTTGCATGTGGGATAAAATCACATCTTTTTGAAAATCGCATCATCTGGGTTTGTTCAGAATTCCGTTGTGCACAAAACCCATGTTCCAGATTTTCTCAAGAAAAATTGCCCCGGGAACCTCTAAAACCCCTGCAGTTCTCGACTGAAAAGTCTATGCATGTTAGGCTAAACGACATTTTTTCACAATTTTGACGTTGTGGGTTGTCTTAGAATCATTTTCCAGACAAAACCCATGTCTCAGAATTTTTGGTGAAAATTATCCTCCGACAAGCTATTTTTAGCCTCACCAGGAGCCATTTTTAACTTTTCAGAGAAAGTTGTCAGAATATAGCCGTGTTCACAGTCAATGGGCAAGTTTTTCAGAAGGCAGTTCAATTAGACTGAATTCAAGACCAAATCGGTCTTAGTTCATGATTTCATCAGAGCAGTTGACAATGAAGCATTACGCTGCAGAAGGAATAGAGATCACTTCATTTACGGAGCCGCCAAAGCCACTCAGATCTTGTGACATTATCTTCGTGAAAATGGTACCTACGCTGATCTCGAGGTTGTGCAAAGCTGAGTTCAAGAAGCTGATTCGTGATAGCCTTGAAGGAGAACCTATGGCGCCTAAGAGAATATTTCAGTAATTTCAGCCAGTCTTAGAAAGGCGACTGAAGATTGTAACGATGGTGTGCACACAATTACAGAAAGTGACAGAGAATTGAAGAAGCAGATTATTATTTTTGGACAGCGTCAAAGTGCCAGATGACAGAGAGATCGATGAGTTCTTGGTCGAAGTGTTAGATCGAGTTGACATGGAGTGATCTGCCAGTTGGAATGTGCAGTTAGTTTCGAGGGTTGAGTCCTGAGTGGCAGTTAACTTGACTTTCAGTTTTGAGTTAACTTGCTTATCTCATCCTTGGAATTATCAACACAGGAGTTAGGGTTAGGGTTTCCAGTTAACTGAAGGTAGTGGCCAGTTAACTTTGCTTTAAATAAGGACGTGCATGCTTGCACATGGTCCATATTAGGTTATTTGTACCAGTTAAACTGAGGGTAGTTGCCCAGTTAACTGTATAGTTTACTTGATTAGGGTTAGAGCATGGCTGCATGCATTGCAAAACATGAAATGAACTCAGGTGATTTTAGGGTTACCTACACCTTGATGTATATAAATAAAACTTTTGCTCATTTGTAAATAACTTTTACTGGAGAGAAATATATGCTGCGCCTACCTTGCCCTCAATATTGCTCTTTTTGTATTGGTTCATGTGTCTTCGCTATTGCAATTAAGTGTTATGCCACATAGGGTTTCATGCAATTGTAATGGTGGATTCTTTATGTCTTGTGAATCTTTTATCATTTCAATCAAGTGTTATGCCACATAGGGTTTCGTGAGATTGTGATGATAAAATCGTTTTGTGAAGTCTTTACTACTTTCAATCAAGTGTTATGCCACATAGGGTTCCATAAGATTGGCGTGGTAAATTCCTCCCATAGTTAGATCTGTTTGAACATCTTTATCATTAAGGTCAATTGTTATGCCACATAGGGTTTCGAGAGATTGAGATGATAAATCTGTTTTGTGTTAATTTACCATTGTGATCAATCGTTATGCCACATAGGGTTTCGAGAAATTACGGTGATAAATCTGTTTGTGAATCTTTATCATTATAGTCAAAGGTTGTACCCACATCCGGGTTTAAGTGAGATTATAAAGATAAAGGCTGTTTTGTGAAGGCTTCATTTCGATCGGTGTTATGCCACCGCGAGGGAGTTCCATAAGATGCGTCTTGGTAGATGTAAATCACATTGTGCTTAATAAGCTTGTTTAGGTGAGATGATAGTTGTGCCACCTTGCCTTCAAGTAGAGTCTAGAAACGCTGGATTTATCGTCCAGATAGTCAATCCACCAGCTCCATTTCCTCATACTTTCTGTTTTTCTTGAGAGCTGGATAGATTTAAAGTAGTTAGCTTAGTTGTAGTTAATGATCTGCAGAAACCAGAAAATCCTTAGCTGCAACGTTCTTGGACCTCTTAACCTTGTGCCTCTTCCAGCTGAGAACAAAGATAGGACTTAGATTACTTTTCTTTTCCATGCATTCAGCACACCACGAGGGAGCACCCTCTAATTTGAAGAGCACTCATTGCGTAGTGTACATAGCTGTCTGTACAAACTTGCACTCAGAGGTGTTAGGTACAACAATCTTTATTGACAAGTGGGGTTGGATTGGACGAATTAAGTGGATATTTTTGATGTAATGCATATGGATCAAATGAGGATGTAGGTTGATACTGATTAGCATAAGCAAGTTGGGGATTAATGTAATGTTGATGGGATGATGACAAGTAAGAGGCAGAAGATGCATGTTGTTGAGATGGTTGTTGTTGGTAGTATGAAGTGGATGGAGCATTATATGGAGCTTGGTAGTATGTGGAGGCCCCTTGTTGATAAGGCGGTTGTTGTTCATAATAAGAGGTAGCCTAAGCACCTTGTTGATGAGGCAGTGATTGTTGCACGTAGGATGTGGATGAGACACCTTGTTGACGTATAGGTTGTTGTTGAGCATAATAAGGATTGGCTTGGTAATTATATGCGACATTGGGTTGTTGTGTGACATGTGGAGGCGGTTGTGGATTAGACTGTTGATGGTATGGATTGGTATGTGATTGTAATGGATTTATGTAAGGAGGTAGTTGCATCCGCGGTGGATTCTGAGTAGTCACATGGATGTTTCGATTAGTATAGGAAGTATATGTACTGGAAGGAAAGTAGAGATGTTGTGTGAGAGGATTATGTTGCATTTGTGGGTGGATGTGTGTATGTGATTGTTGATGAGGTGGAAAAGATGGGATGTTTTGTTGTTGTGGGACTATTGTAGAAGCACCATGGGGTGGTTGTTGAGGGTGTGATGCAGTTTGGGTTGTATGATGAGGAGGTTGTGTATGGGCGACAATATGTTGTTGCGGGTTTGGAATATTTTGTTGTGGGATGTTCTGTTGCAGGGGTTGTTGATGATGTTGTTGTATGGGAGCTGAAACAATAGCGGTATGTTGTGGTGGTGCTTGTGAAGCGATAGATTGATGAGGAGAATTAACCTAAGGGGTCGGTAGGGGATTTCCTGTGGGCACATGTCCTGGTGGTGGCATTAATGCAAGAAAGGTGTTGCCCCTAGTGTTAACAGATGGTTGACCCGAATATTGAGGTGGGAATGGTGGAGTGGACGGGATGCTTTGTGGCATGCCATAAGCATAGGGATCATTAGGATCAGATGGTACGGTAGGGGTAATAGATGGAATGGGACAATAATTGGTAACTTGATGTATCACAACATTCCCAAACTCAGGATGATACCAGTTATCTATAGGTGTACCCTTAGGAACATAGGAATTTCTAGGAACATTTTGGGGATCTTGATGTACTGGTGGAGGCTGAGTGTTGGTATACTGTGACATGTCGAAGCCAGATGGCGGTTTCACTCCTTTCATGAGTAAAGTAGTGAGAATCTTACCCCCATGTTCATCAAGGAGGTGATTTTTCATCTAAACGTTAGTAGGATTGCTTAGGTATTCATCGACGGTAACTTCAGGCTAATTAATCATATTTTCGTCGCCAGGTAGTGAAGTGTTTTGATCGTTGGTGTTAGAGTGTGATGAAGTACCATTATGAGGGTCTTGGGGGATGTTCACACCATTGTTAGGATCCTAAGAGGTGTTCACACCGTAATTGGGATTTTGGGAAGTGTTTTCCCAGTTGTTAGGGTCTTGAGGAATGTTTAACTGGGAATTTTAACCTTGTTGTTGTGCCATTTGCTTCTTGGTTTGTGATCTAGTTTGAACAGGAATGCAAAAACTATGGGCAGATTATAATGAGTCTAGATTTAATGCAAGGATGACTTAGGTGGAAGATTGCTTTAGATTGGATAAATATCAATTGATTGGATGATGCAATTGGATGATTAGATCAAGATTGAAATTGGATGATTAGGTAGGATTGATTGGATAAGATCATTTAGATAGATTGGATAGGATTGATTGGACAAATTGGATAAGTTTGATTTGGATTAGATGATGAACTAGGATTGGTTGACGTAAGGGATCCTAAACCCAGTTTGGAAATCACCCTAGGTGACTTAAGGCATTGGTTGATCAGATTAAGGGACAGATTACAACATCGAATCCACCTCAAGATGGAAATGGATTGATTGGGCCGATGATGATGACTTACAACACTGAATCCACCTCAAGATGGAAGCAGATTGATTGGGTCAAAGATAATGATTGATATGTAGGATGACGATTAGATTCAAATGCCTAGGTCAATTCAAATAACCTTTAAAACAAGGTTTAGGGGAAATGATGATGAACAATGCAACCTAGAGATATTTTAAAGATTCCTATATGATGTGGGTGATGAATTTTCTAAAGTGGAAATGGACTAAGGATGAATTGCAAGCGGATGGAAGAGAATGAAAGTGCTTAGATCACAACAAACGACAAGGTTTTAGGTTCCTAACTAGTTTTTTTTTAAATTGGGAAAATGAGCCTA
>VDFB02065502.1:0-27220 GCA_007258455.2 Sequoia sempervirens
CAAAGTGGTTTTTTCTCCACTCATAAATGTTGTGTTGTGGCTCCTCTTGATTTGTAATATGTTTGTGTTTGTGTCTGATCAATCATATTTGTTTAAGCATTTTAGTCCTCATTTTATGGTGTTTTTTAACATTTGAATATCTATGATACTTGAAGTTTATAAGTATAAATTTGTGAGGATTAATTAAGTTAGATTTGATTTGTAATGACTAAATATATGACTAACATAATGACTAAATATATGACTAAATTAATGACTAAGTATATGACTAAAGTAATGACTAAATTAATGACTAAATATATGACTAAAGTAATGACTAAGTATATGACTAAATATATGACTAAAGTAATGACTAAATATATGACTAAATAAATGACCAGCTAATATCAATCAATGACTAAATATATGACTACCATGACTAAATAAATGACCAGTTAACAACAATCAATTACTAAATTAATGACTAAATAAATCACTACCATGACTAAATAATGACTAAATCAATGACCAAATCAATGACCAAATTAATGACTAAAATAAATGACTAAATAAATGAATAAAATAGTTTAGTCATAAATTTAGTGGTATTATAAATGACTAAAAATAAACCACTAATAGTCACGTGCCTAAAGTTAGTCATTTATATGCAATTTTTAGTAGTTTACTTAGTCATATATTGTTGTTTGTGTACTATTGAAAGTTGCAAAGTGGTGTAACTTTTTTTCTGCAACTCATATGACCAAACTAACTATTCCAACATGTCTAGATGGGTACGTTTATGCTATACATGGTCCTCTGTTGTACCCAAAAATGTTGAATCACTTTGAGCTACGTTCAATCGGCTCAATCTCTTAGCAGTCCAAAGTGCAAACTGGTTGCAGTCTTTGACAAGCTATTACTCAGAAACCATGAAGCTTACAAACTCTCCATCTAAGGCTACAGGATCATGTTGCGCCCCTCTACGATAACTGAGCTCTCAGCTTTCGCTATCTCAGAGGTGTTTTCCGAGCGGGTGCATGAAGTTGGGTACCAATTTTCTGGCCACTTTTAAAAAAAAAATTACAAAATGCGCTCGCGTTATTTCAAGTTAAAAACAAAGAAAAAAGTGAAATTATTTGCCTTGGAATACCAACCCAAAGGTTGGAGGGCATTCCCAACAAGGCTAGAGACGTGTTTTTTGCAAATTCTACAATTTTTCACATAATCAGGTTCGTGCTCATCATCAAGATTGCATCTAGTTAAATATCGACAAAATCAAAAACATGGGTAATGTTAGGTTCTCTCTTAGCTATCCAACGATGTAATTTTTTTCACTTTTTGATAATGTTAAGCCTTCCATCCATAATTTATTTTAATTGTATGTCTATTTTTGCCAAAAAATAGTGTTTGGTGTTTTTTTGTTATAAATTAATCGTTCATCAAAATTCCTTTCAAATGAATTACATTTTTAGAAACTAGACTCCATTCTACAAATTTTTAAAAAAAAAAGAAGAAAAAAATCAATTATTTTCAAAAAAATTTAGGGGGAGCACGGCCAAAATTCTGCTTTTCAGAAAGTGCCCACTTAGAAAATTAGTAAAAAATCAAATATTCATTAAAAAATTATGCATCAACTAGATGTTGTTAGCTAACTTCTGACCATATCGATTTAAAAAATATTACAAAAAATTTCACCATGCTTAGGTCGTACAAGAGTTGCTATGTTATATTTTTCTGACAAAAACAACACCAATTTGTGTACATACCTCTTTTGAACCCCTTAATCCCAACCATTTTCAAAATAAATTAGTAGTTTAGAAAGTAGACTTAGAGCACTTTGATCCTTGTTTTTGTTCCATCTCAAAATTTTGAGTGTAACTATCCTCAATTTCATGTCCAAGGTCATCATTTCCTGATTTCAGAAAAAAAGTGGCCACTTAAGCCCCCTTTTTGGGAACCATCTTGGTGCACTTACCCTTGCCATAGTGACGAATTTTCAGTTGAGGAAAAATTTGTCAAATGCAAGCAGTGTAAAGTTGCAAACTGGTGCAACTTTCGTTCTGCAACTCGTATGACCAAACTAACTGTTCCAACATGTTTGGATGGGTAAACTTATGCTAGGCATGGTCCTCTTTCACACCCAAACACACTAAATCACTCTGAGTTACATTCAATTAGCTTGATCCCTTATGATGGCATGCAAAACAAAGGAAAATAGAAAGATTCACATGAGAATTGACAAGTCTGATTTTTCCACACCAAAATCATATGATTGCATGAAAGAGGTAAAACATTTGAGTGTCAAAATAGTTGAGGAAAGCCTAAACCTTTCTGTTCTTGAAGGGGTTATGATCCAATTACTATGTGGATCACATACTTACATTGAATTGATTATTATTATTAGTAATTAGGTAACTTTCTAATTCCTATTATGACTCTAATCACAAATGAGAAGGCTACATGACTCTTAAAATATTGTATGATCATCCTCAGTCTAGCAAGGGAAAGACATTTTTTAATTATCCTCTTTTCCCTTACAACAATATGGTTGTTGTAAAGAGGAAATTTTTCAAGATTCTGGAAAAAAATTAAAAAATTTATAGCTAAAACTTTAATCATAGGTCAATTGAAATATGAGCCCACATGGTGGCTTATTACCTAGCTAAAGAGAATCAAGAACAATGGTGTTAATAAGTTCACACTAGAGCCTCGACCATAAGTAGAAGCTAAAAATATCCCAAAGAAGAGGTTTAAATATATGTTGATACATGAGATATTACAACCCATATTCCGACTCCTTCACAATCATATCAAATGTTCTAGAAGAAATTTGTTGCATATCACCTATAATTAAAAAATGCATTCTTTGAAGAAGCTAGTTTGGAGTGAATATTGAATAAGTAATTAGTGAATATATGGGCAAGAAGTTGGACACATGGTGGAAAAACCAAGTCACTTTTCCTTGGGTAATAGATGGGATGAAATATATGAGAAGGATCATTTCAATCCTACCTCTTCCTTCACTCCAAAAAAGCCTCAAATCCAAGTAAGTGAAATAACAATAATATCATTTGGTGATGAAAAAGGAGTAAAAATTAAAACCTCCAAGTTTCCAAACCAAGTAGCTAATTACATAGGTAGATTTGGTGCTAGAACAATTTGCAACCTATGCATCTGCTCAACCATATATTTCATTTAAAAGTATCTTGACCCCAGTCCAATGAGTATTTCAAAGAAAACAAAATAAACAATTAACTCTAGCTCTTATTGAAGAGGAATCTACCTAAAATTTCCTATTGCAAAGAATGATAGGTTCCATCTCCACAAAATTAACTATCAAATACATTGTAACCAACCAAGAAATAATAAAATCACCCAAGACAACTAAGGGGAAAACTAGTGACTCCTTTGAATCTTAGTGTTGAACATGCGCGGGACAATTGAGAGGGGGGAGGTGAATCAGTTGTCACAAAATTCAAGCTTAATACTTCAACACTTATCAATTCCACAACCACACTATTTTTTTATTAAGTAAGAGCATGAAACACAAATAACCAAAGGTAAATCAACACAATGAACACCATATTTTTACGTCGAAAGCCCAATAAAGGAAAAACCACGATGAGGGTTAACTCACAATATAAAGAGATTATAAAATTGAATAGAGAGGCTCACTGCCTAGAAGAGGACTCACTGTCTAGGTACAAAGGCTTGCTACCTATAGAAAGGGCTTACTATCCAACAGGGAGGCTCACTACCAACAGAAAAATTTACAAAACAAGTTAGGCTATACAACCAGAATGAGCTGAAAAGATGCACCTATCAAGTGTTGATGTATTTCTAGTGATGCTCAATATACAGGCTTAACACATTTCATCTTTTTCGCACTTCATCACTTTAGCTTTCACAACTCAATCATCTGTCTCTTTGTCTGTGTATATATATCTTCAAAATTGTTCAATATATATATTCCTGATCTTCACTGCAAGCATCAATTAGGTCGGCCTAATTAGATGCACTTCTTATTCACAAAAAATATCAATTGTTAGCTCCAATTATTCAAAAAATATTTCCAAAAACAATTCAAACCTTCAACATGTTACATCAGGTTAGCATAGACCAAAAATAGGTTGCACATATGTCCACATACTATATCACAATTAACTCAAGAAGTCGACCAAGAATAGACTTCAAAGCAAAAAAATCAACCAACATAATAATGACATTACGTTGTACGAGCATCAGAGCACATAATAATTTGATCATGCATTCCTTCAACAATCATAAACAATCTCCCAAAACCACAACTAGTAACTATCAACTATGAAGAAATGCAAACTAAAATACCGGAGAGTGCACCAAAAATATTGAATCCACCACCAGAGGAGATAAACTAGTTGTGCACACCATTTTAGGCTACCAAACCAAGCTGCCAACATGGTGACATCAATGACAACAAATAGACAAACTTCTCCATTCTTCCAACAATCTCCCCCTTTGTCATTGATGGCAACATGTAAAAATTCTCCTTCAATCTCTCCCATCATTTCAAATCTCTCTCAATAACTTTATATTCTAACTCTCTCCATACTCTAACTCTCTCCCCCTTTAGCATCAATGGTAAAGGGTGACAAAAAAAGGGTGTAAACATGATGACATCAAAATTTCAAAAATAATTCCAACTCTTCAAAAACTTTCAACCATCCAAAACTTTTCAAACATTCAAAATTTAAGTGAAGATGACGTTCTTCACCTGAAATACCTTCTTGTACCTCTCTTTGAGAGTTGGATACAACTTCTTCCATTTGAATACGACTAAATCCATTCTTGTGCACATACTTTCTAATAAATCCAACAGAGTAAAAGAAGATGACCAATTTGTAGAGGAGCATTATTTTTCAACATCTTCTACATCAGTAAGAATTTTAGAAAGATGGTCTAACCAAACCTCAACAATCTCCTTAAGGAGCCAGAAGGTCTTCACCACATCATCTCTTTGTCTTTGTACAATGATCATTTCATCTTGCAATTCACCAAATCTTGGTCTTTGCTTCCTTTCTTCATCTTCAAAGATATCAAAATTCTTTCCAATGTTTTTAGATTCAATCGCTTCAATTTTGCTTCTAAAATTATCTACTACTGTAGGCCACCAGAGACAATATTTGTAAATATCTTATATTTATTTAATGCACTTATTTTTTTCCACGATCAATTCAGATAATCTCTACTTAGCTTTACCACACCTCCTTTCAACCAAGGTTTCCAACTTGTGTCCTTTCGTACCTTCAAGCAACATTCTTTCTTCAACAATCTCAACTAGATTTTCCAGCAAGGAATCAGAAACAACTAATACTTCAATACCTTTTTGAAGTAGATATTCTACCAAAGCACCATCAATCTTCAGTCTGTCAATAGGAGAGGCTTCATTCCATATTTTGCCAATTTTATTCATCTTTCCCTTAACCATCATAGACAAGATGTCATCAAGATTAGAGGATTCAAATCCAGTCAGGGATTCTTTCTCCTTTTATTTTGAAATGTCAATGATATCTTCAGTTATAAATTTTATCTTCTACGATTCTAGAGGGGAATCACTAATGACAACCTCCAATTCTCTTTTACCAGAGGAACAACCCACTTCAAACTAACTCGATGCAAACGTACGAGAGCAAAGATTTGTTTTTAGGGATGAGAAATATGATCTGCACATACTTATATTATCTGCCAATGACTCTAGATATTTGTAGACTTGTTTTCCAATAGGAATACTAGATTCCCAAACAATATTATCCTTTCCCAGTAGGGAACACAAAAATTAAAACACCAAGAACACCAGTAAAGATTCAAAATGAAAGGGATAACCCTCAACCAATGACATTCAAGCATTTTCAAGTAGATTTTCAAGTAACAAGTTGTACAAATCAAACTGCCTATTCTCCTTAATCATCATATGAGCAATGTGTACGGTAGTAGCCGAAGTTGAGCTTTCATGATTTTTGAAATAAATTTTGTAAGAAATATCGTACGCAACATACCTAACAGCTGAATCCACAAGAGTATCTATCAATAGTGCTCAAGGGTCTTTACTAATGCCATTCAGTTCCTCCACATCTTTGTACTTTGTAGTTTTCTTTCTAAGGAGTTCTCCAATATTGCATAAACTAGTAATCATTTTGATTGCTTCCTTCGAGATTAAGTAGGGTTTTTCCAATACAATAATGTCATTTTTAAAATGATTCAATAGGAACCAAATAAAATCTTTATCAGTGAACAATGGAAATTCTCTCCACAAATCCATACCTAGGGTTTTTATGTTCTATAATTCATTAAATCTCTCAACCCTAGTTCTATTCCTTTCATCTTTCTATTATCATATTCTTCTAATTCAACCCCTTTCAGCTTCAGAGGGATAACACCACTCGATCCTCTATCCATTGCTATGCTTTCTTTGAATTTTTAATCAAAGCCTATTCAATTTTCTTCTTCCCCTTTTTGCAAACTGAGAAATGTTTCCAGATTACTTGAGATAATCTCCTTGAATTCCCTTTAGAATTGCTTCAAGCTCACTTCAAGATCACTCTAGGGGACCATTCAAGTTCTTCAAATTCTTAATTTACTAAGAAGACTCACAAATTTCAACTTATACATCATCGAATTTACCCTAAAACACATTAAATGTGGCAGACATCAAAAAGTTGCTAAAAAAATTCTTCTTAACATAGAGAGCCCTAATTTGGTCCGCAAATCATACTTTCTTCTGGTTCTTTTTCCAAGGCCTCTGAATATTCATTCTTCACATTTCAACCTCGTGCCAACCTCTAACACACCATTCTTCTAGGGGTTTTTATAATTTTCTGATAATGCTCCCCCTAAGACCATGCTAGGTGTAATTTCCTAATAAGTCATCTCTATTGGATGAGGGTACAGACACATCAGTAACTTCAAGTTTTTCTTCTTCTTTCTTCTTCCATATCTTATTCATCTCTTGCTTTATTTCTTCTTTGTTGATCTTCTTTACCGATTCACTCTTCTCTTCTGGAGTAGACTTCTTTCCCTTCTTACTTCTACAAAAAATTTAGACATGTCTAGGTTTGTTTCAGTTATAGTAGACAACACTTTTCTAATTAGCCTGGCCTCCATTATTCCTCCATCTACATTGATTTGCTTTGTGTCCAAATTTATTACAGGTATAGCAGTAGCCATTAAAGAGTTGATTCATTTTTCCTTCATTAAACTTGTTCCTTATTACCTGACTAATCATTCTCACCTAAGATATGCATTTTGTAGCCTTATGTCCAATCTTCCTACATTCAAAACATTGTTTGGTGAAGGGACCAAAAAATTGGTTCTTCCTGCTCCTACATTTTGTTGCTCTATGACCATATTTGTTACAAGAAAAATAAACACCATTGAAAGAGGGATCCCTTTGTGCATTAGGTTGTCTCACAGGCAGTCTCCTTGCAAAATTCCTTGATTTTCTTCTTTGCTTTTCTTTGTATTGACTCTTCTAATTGTTCATTGTATTCTTCACATCTTTAGAACTTTCACCAGTATCAATTCCCAAGCCACCTTTTTCTTTAAATGGTTTCTTTCCTACAAGTAATTCTTCAAGTTTATCAAAGCTAGATCTGAAATTATTCTCATAGAGTTTTTCCTTCTCTAGTTCCACTCTTAAGTTTACTATCTCCTGTTCAAGTCTAGAGCATTCGTCAGACTTGTTCTGTACCATTGTATTCAAACATTCTTCAATCCTCTTCTTCTCTTCTACTGTCACTTTCAGTCCAATTATCTTTTGTTTCAACTATTCACTCACTTCTATGTGTCTTTCCTTGAATTTCTTTAATTGTTCTTTCAATTTCCAGACACATTCATTTGCATCATCCAGATTCTCTTATAGATCTCTATTTTCTCTTTCCACTTTATCAAGATCCTTAAGAGCGGTCTAAAGCTCTCCTTTATCATCCATTTAACCAACCTTCAAGATCCTCCTTAAGCAATTAATCTCTTCACCAAGGAACCAAAGCTCTAATACCAATTGTTAAACAAGCGCAGGACAACTAAAAGGGGGGTGAATTAGTTCTCACAAAATTCAAGCTTAAGACTTCAACACTTATCAATTCCACAACCACACTATTATGTTATTAAGTAAGAGCATGAAACACAAATAACAAAAGGTAAATCAACACAATGAACACCAAATTTTTACGTGGAAAACTCAATAAGGGAAAAACCACGGTGAGGGTTAACTCACAATATAAAGAGATTATAAAACCAAATACAGAGGCTCATTGCCAAGGGCTTGCTTCCCAAAAGAGGACTCACTGGGCTCACTACCTACAGAAAGGACTCACTGTCCAACAAGGAGGCTCACTACCTACGGAAAAATTTACAAAACAAGTTAGGCTATACAGCCAGAATGAACTGAAAAGATGGACCTATCAAGTGTTGATGCAGTTTTGGTGATGCTCAATATATAGACTTAACACATTTCATCATTTTTTCACTTCTTCACTTTAGCTTTCGCAACTCAATCATCTATCTCTTTGTATGTGTATATATATCTTCAAAACTATTATATATATATATACCTAATCTTCACCGCAAGCATCAATTAGGTCATCCTAATTAGATGCACTTCTTATTCACAAAAAAATCAACTATCAGCTCCAATCATTCACAAAATATTTCCAAAAACAATTCAAACCTTTAGCATGTTACATGGTGTCAACATAGACCAAAAATAGTTCACACATATGTCCACATACCGTATCACAATTGACCAAGAATAGACTTCAAAGAAAAAAAGGAAACCAACAGAATAATGCCACTATGACATATGAGCATTAGAGCACATAATAATCTAATCATGCATGCCTTCAACAATCATAAACAATCATCCAAAACCGCAACCAGTAACTGTCAATTGTGGAGAAATGCGGACTAAAATACTAGAGTGCACCAAAAATATTGGATCCACCACCAGAGGAGATAAACTAGTTGTGCACACTATTTTAGGGTACTGGACCAAGCTACCAACATGGTGACATCAATGACAACATATAGACAAACTTCTCCATTCTTCCAACGCTTAGTAGGTTCCCACCACAAACTAGAGCTTATTTTAGAATACCACAAGCGAAGGTGAGGACCTAGAAGAGGAGAAGGAAAAAAATTGAGAGAAGTGATGGTCCACCTATGAAAATGGGATATGAAAAATAGAAAACATAATAGAAAAGCATACAAGAGCCATTAGATGTTTGTATAGAGAAGGTACAATAGGTTACGCTATAAATATATATCTTTCATCTCCTCCTAGCTTTATCCCTTTTAAATTCTTCCTTGGATTCCATATCGAATTAGCACATAAGTAAATGATAAATCACTGGTGAATCATTTTTGGAAATATTGAAGTTGTTTAGCATCAACTAATAAATTTTTTTAGCATCAATTAATAAATATTCAAGACAAACCATGAAGGACATTAATGAGCAATGCAAGGGCTAACCAATTAATAAGTATACACATGAATAAGTGAAGCATACATGTGAATAAGTGAAACACAAGTACTCAAATACACGCAAACCTTGAAGTATACACATGAATACATAGTATACACATTAATACAAAGTATATGCATGAATACAAGGTATACACATGAAAACACGTAAGTTGCAAAGTATACATTGGAATGCACATAAGTGACAAAGTATACATGTAAGTTGTAAATTATATAGGTGAATACATGTAACTCATATCTATTGAAGTGTGGAATTATAATGCAAATATGGACACCATCAAAAAAATGATTTGTATTAACCAAATAGCCATGTAGGCATACATCAATATATGTCGATATAAGTATAAAATATATACAAAATATCCATAAAAGCTTACAAGAATGCCATATAGGCATACAATGTCAAATATAGGCAATACAAAATATGTCCAAAAATGCCAAATAGGAATTTGACAAAGGACCCTGGAATCAAAATCCATTGCCCTCCAAGATCTCGAAACAAACTCTTACAATTTGTTGGTTGGTCAGATGGTGATAAGTTTGTCACTCGTTTACTCTGAGGTCAAGGATTGCTCGTGGTGCTCCTCCTAGGGTTTAGTTCCTCATCAAGCCTTATTTGTTACAATAATAAGTAAATACATTAATATATAGAAATTACATTATAAAAAATGATATATTTAACAAATTAATCACTTACTACCACTAGACAATCACTCTCCTCAAGGGAAATATTTGCATGCCCATGCAGTGGCGTGTTGAAGTCCTATAGAAACCATCCAAAGAGAAATTAAACTACGAATTAATAATCATTTGATTTTTCACTAACAGCTATAACAGTGAATGTAATTTGAAATTTAGTAATTTTCCTCATACCCCCGTGAGAGGTATCAAGTTGTCTATAGTAGAAGAAACACCAAGCTCCATTTCCCTATGAAAATATGGAGGTGTTTCCACTTGCAACATCTAAAAATAAAACAACAAATTATTTAATCATGAAAACTACAATAGTGATGCAAGTCATGGCTTATAATGTATGAGATAATGAACAAAATTTTGAGTATTGATTGAACTATATATTTCTTACTATCATGCTTACTATTTTCCCTATCCATAGCTTGTTTGAAAGCGCCTATTTTAGGATTTTATCCATAGCAGCAAGGAGGTGAACCGTTTGATAAAATGCTCTGGTAGACATGTATGAAAAATGTGGTAGCATAGAGAAGGAAGTGAACTATTTGAAAAAATTCCTCAAAGAAATGCAATCTCATGGTGATGGAATGCCATGACAAACAAATGTGTCATGGAATTCCATCACCATGAGACCACATTTCTTTGAGGCATTTTTTCAAACATATCATTTCTTTCTCTATGGTATTATGTTGGGATGGGGTGGATGGTATAGTGTGGTCTTGGTTATGAGATGGAGGGGAGTCATGACATGAAGAGGGAGGGGTGGGGATATGAACACATGGAATAAGAGGTGGAAGCTTCCATGGATTGGTAAATTGATGATGAGGATGAGGACCTTGAAAAGGATTTGGAGGGGAATTTTGGCTAAAGACTTGGTTTCTATTCTTAAGGTAGTGATTTTTTTGAAAAAATGTCTCAAAGAAATGTGGTCTCATGGTGATGGAATGACATTCCATCACCACGAGACCACATTTCTTCGAGGCCATTTTTCAAACTACTCCCTATCTATGTTATTTCTTCCTATTATGCTTTGATATATTTTTTCCAAGCATCCATAGTTTGTTGGAAAGCACCTATTTTAGGATTTTAGCCATAGCAGCAAGGAAGTGAACTATTTGATAAAATGCTTTGGTAGATATGTATGGAAAATGTGGTAGCATAGAAAAGACGGTGAGCTGTTTGAAAAATTGCCTCAAAGAAATTGGGTCTCATGGTGATGTCCCCACATTTCTTTGAGGCATTTTTTCAAACAACTCATTGCCTTGTCTATGTTATTGCTTAGTAATTATTCTTTCATAGATTTTTTCCAAGCATCCATAGCATAGACAAGGCAGTGAATTGTTTGACAAAATGCCTCAATAAAAAGTGGTCTCATGGAATACCATTACAATGAAATGAAATTGGAAGTTTCTCCTAGTTATTACTTATGCTATCTAAAGTAATTGCATCACTGCTTATGTTGAATTTCTAAAAAACTATATTTTAATTGAAATTTTGTCATCTATCAACATCTAATTATTAGTTATGCAACGTGAAGTAATTATTTGAGTTTGAAAGATGAGCAATGCAGTGTAATCAATGATATGAATATAAAATACACAAATCTATTAATTACAATTCATTAGTTAAACTCTTTATTCTATTACCTGTGTGAAGGTTTGTACTCCACTGGCATTGGGAGGCATTCCCACAAAACCTCCAATATTAACTTATTCAACATCCAAAATCATATATTAGAATACCATTCATATAACAATGCTATTCACATGTAATATTTATAATTTTTTACTTGTTACATACCTCAGTAGTAGATGCAATGGAGTAAGAATCAGCTGGAAGGCCGGTGTATCTAGTATCAACACCATGACCTTGAAATTTTATTACAATCATTAAACTAAATTAGTTAATATTGCATTTCAAAAATTAAATTTAATAAATTAAATTCAATGAGCATGCTAACATTTACTTGAGTATCGATGTCAAAAGCCTCATTCAAAATTTTATCTGCTATTGCCAACTCCGCAGCTACAAATGTATCCTGCGCACCAGTCTCCTAATTGTCTATGGGGTAATATGTACAAGCCGACCCACAAACCTGACAAGAATGGGGTCAAAACCTACACCTCGAACTCTCCCCTGGTTGGCAATGTACTACGAGACTGTCACACTAGATGATACTCTAGGTCAAAGAGCTAATAGACTATAGAGTGTCTACCTCAACACTCTCCTTCATAACAGAAGGGATACCAAAGTGCTCATAATCTAGCCTAGCAAATGCTCATCTTCCTTGCCACTGAGGATCCTGATGTGCATCTGGTCTATCCTGTGTCAACCCACCACCTCTCCCTTGAAAGTATCACATATCAAAATAGTTGTGGATTTTGTTGAGGACGAACTCGCACTAGAGTTTCCTCAAGAAATATTGGGGGACCTCATTATTGTTGCATGGTGGATGGTCAAAAACCATCCACCACCTATTCCATAAAAAATTATAATCCCTTGGTGGTTGCACCAATGAATAGGAAACCTCTTGCTATTAAGGTCAAGAGTTTTATTTGTGCATGGGTTAGTGAATTGTGAGCACAAATCATATTTTGTAATTTTTCCATCTTTTACTTCTTTATATGATAATTTATCTTCATAAAAATTCCTACACTCCTGCCTCTTACCCGCCCAACCACTTAATTTTTTTCTAATTGCATCTACATGTGTTAACATGGCTTGAAGTGAATTTACAAGTGTGCTTCTTTCCAAGGTTGAACTTACAGGATCGTTCAACCTCACAATTAACTCCTCAATTTATTTTTTGTTGTTTTCAATTTCCCCCATTAAATTTTGTTGAGTACCAGGAGGATGTTGAGGAATTGTTGGAGGAGTTTGTTGATGTGGTTGGTCAGGATTTTGTTAATGTGCTTGGTCACAAGGAGAAGGATTTTGAGGATGATTTTCAGTTTGATTATCAACTCCTATAAATTAAAGAAATGAACATCAAAAACAATCTAAATTTACCTATTTACCTATTCAACATCCCCGTTGACGTGGTGGCATGCTAGCAAAGAAATTGCAAAGATTCAATGAAGAAATTGCAAGATTTGATGCTTCTAGAATGTGAGCACGCAATGAGAGGGTTTGTTGTCCACGAGCAAGAAAAAATGATAGTGAAAATGAAATGAATTCAATGTGATTTTTTTTTGTTATAATAGGCTATAATGCGCTTGCGTTATAACACAAGCATGTTATAGCCTTTCAAAAAAAAAAAATTGGCCACCTTTTTCCCCCCCAAATTTTTGCACCCGCCCAACAAGTTGATCAACCTCGTAGTGTGAGGCATTTTAAAGAGGAAGATTGGGTATTTCTTTGATTACAACCTTATAAGAAATTCCCTTAATAAATAGAAAAACATGAAGGTCACACCTAAATTTTATGGTCCCTATAAGGTTCTCCATTGAATAGGAAGTGTAACTTATAACCTAGAACTTCCACGCTCTTCCAAAATTCATCCTATCTTCCATGTCTCTTGTTTACATAAAGTAATAGGTGACAATATATTCTATTCTAGTTAGACTTTCTAGAGTCAGATGAAGAAGGAACATTTATTTTAGAACCTAATAAAATTATCGAGATTAGAGTGAAACAATTATGAAATAGAGCTATCTTTGAGTACCTAATCAAGTGGAAGAATATGACAATTGAAGATACCACATGGGAAGATGAACAATTCATACTAAAGCATCCAAAATTGAGGACAATACTTTTTTGAAGGGAAGGGGTATGTTAGGTCCCTAATATTTTATCTAATATTATTACCCTAGGAATATCATATATTCCCAAGAGTATAATATATATCCCCAAGTATAATAAGTTAAGCACTTGTGGCATGCTTAGCCTTAACATTAGTATTAGTTAATACCTTAACTACTTTTTATTAGGATGAAGGGGTATGTCCCTGCATAGTTAAGCCTATAAATAAAGTAGAGATGTTCCTCCCAAATCATCATATCATCAATTATTCAATTCATATCATACTTTATGATTATTGGAGGTAACCCCCTCAAATTACTTTACTATATTTTTGAATTTTTATAAATAAATTTTGAAGAAATATCATAACATCTCCTGAGATTGAATGCTCAATCAATCTTTAAAATGGAAGCTAGGCTTCATTAAGGGGTTTTCAGGATTGTAATTTTGGGTAGTATGTCTAGTATTTAGTGCATTTTAGGATATGGTGTCCAAGTTTGTAAGAAAATATTTGTAATAACAATGTATATTTTGAACTGAGGCTTATATGAAAACATGCTTCAATGTGTCATTGTCTCCATATTGTAATGCAATACTTCTTTTGAATAATACAATAAAAATTTGTGAAGTTCTTCTCTATAATTTTTTTGCACTATGTGATTTTCATTGATAGATTTTTGTTTAAGGAAAGAAGTAAATTCCTTCATGAAAATACTAAGGATATTGTTGTTGTAATTGGATTTTTAAGTAGGATCACATTGTTAGCTCTTTGTAGGTCATATTATTATAATGTAATAATTATTTAAATTGGCCATAAAAATGTGTTTAGATGTTATGAATTGAGGTTATATGACTTTGTGATTCTATAGCCCTGAGATAGACACTAGTTTAATTTCAAATATCACACCAATCTCAAAATATTACTCAAAATGATAAATCCAAAGTCAATTCTAAATTAATTTTAATTATTTTACCTTCTCATGCATCGATTTGATGGTTTACATGGATAATCGATGTTTTCATGAGATAATTTGTAAATACTTGTTAGAATGTATGGGAATTTATCTATAAGACATCATTTAGTTGTCATATTACATATTTTAATTTGATTTCATAAATGGGAACCCACTTAGGTGTTGTCAATCCTAAATTGTAGAGGAAATTGATCATAAAGTGTATTTCTTGTTTGTTGGAAAACCTCCTAGAATACCTTTAAGCATAAGATATGGCCAGTCTTTAGAAGTCATTGGTGAATTAGTTAGGAGAACCAACACATATGCAGTGACATTGTGATGGAACTTTTGAATGGCATCATAAATTTCTAGAGTAGACTTGATGTGATGCTAGAGGAAAAAATGAATGTCATCAAATCCCTTGAGTACATGTTGCATCCAATTATTGATGGATAGTACACAACACATACGTACATGGTACAATTTTCAAAGGTGGCAAAGGTTTTTTACAAACAAGTATCCTTCAAAAGAGGAGTACACAACATGGTTGGAGAAGTATAATGAATGATGTTGATAACTTGATTGTTCATGTCAATGAAGATCTAAGAAATATTTTTGAGTGTGTGTGCTAGCATTTTAAGGATCTATATTAATCTAGATCGTAGTTAGCATAGATTTTGGATATGTAATGATTAGGTGTAGTTAACCAAGATTGGAAAGTTGATCAAGGGAGCTAGGTTAACCTCATAATTTTTCTATAAAAATAGATCATGAGTTCAAATGAAATCATTATTTATTCCATAATATGGTTTTGAGGGAAACTGTGTTTTGATAATTTTTTGTGAGGATAATAAGGATATAGAACAATTTACTTTAGAATGGGTGGAATTGGAAAGGATTTTATATGGTTCACTTGGACCTTGTTCCAAATTCTAAACTAGAATAAGGATCTTTGAAGGAGAAAAGTTCTTTCACTAGGTTTGCAAGAGTAGATTTTTTTCAATATTTTCCCCATAGAAACTTGTAAATTTCTCATCCTCCATTTTAAGAGACGATCCTCTTAGTTCCACCCCAACAACCTTTGATGTTCTATTATCCATGTTGATGGGTCTAGGTGGTGTGATGTGTTAGGGTTAGAGATGGCAGATCTAACAATTAAATGCAGATTTTATATAAACAAAAACCGAGAAACTAAAACATTCACAGAATAAATTATAACACAGAGATTTAACGTGGTTCACCCAATTCTGGGCTACATCCACCAAACCGCAGCCATCCAACACTTTTATTATCCAGTGTAAAACCTATTACAATCTTGCGAATAATCGCGTTTTTCATCATACAGTAATACCCATCCGAACCCCTTTTACCATGGGCTATCTGAGATAGCATGATCGATTGCCACATACCAACATGATGGTCCTCAAAGTAGAACTGTGGGCTTTCAATGTCACAATATTCTTTCCTAGTGTCTCGGTCCTATATGAAGATGGGGGTAGTGATTTTAATATCACTTCAACTTGTTCTCAAGATCTCTAGCTAGTATCAAGGTGTTGCCAATGGATCCTTTCAATGCCTAGGTTGACTATTTCGACGTACACATAATGTTTCATCTAGTCAACCTCATTTATGCACACCTTCAAGTTCAAAAATCTAGGACAATTACATATTCTATGTTGATAGCTTTGAAGCATGATTGGTAAGACTCGTGGTCTCAGGATCTGATCACCTTCACATCCACTCTTCACTACTACTGATAACAACAATTATTAGTTTGTGACTTGGAGGGCCAAGGAATAATTTAGCTACAACTAATGCTTCATCACCTTTGTAATGAGTTGTAGAAAATCTACTAGGAACTTATAAGCCATTGTAGTTATTCCATTGCACCAAAGTCAATTGTGTCAAATGTAAAAGTGGCATGTGTCATTTATACATGATCTTACATGTTCTACTCATATTTAAAAAGAGATGTAACATTATAATTTATTTTAATATAATCAAGGGTTATGCTATTATTCGTTATTCGTTTGTTATAGTGAATTATTATTTTTAGTGTGTATTTAGGTAATAGTATATCTTTCATGGATATAAATTAGAATGTTTGATTTGTAGATAGATAATTAAGTAGAATTATATAAATTTGAGTCATTAGTAAGTCTTATATATCACTATATTCCTAAAAAAATAGGAATAATGATTATAATGACGTTGTAGTGTAGGAAAAAAGTATTCCTTTTTCACACTTAATTTGGAAATAATTAATTAATTAAATAAGCTTAATTATGCTATAATCCAGTGTTGTAATATTTTTTTCATATTCACATTAAGTTTAGGGATTTTTTAATTAAAATGGACTTAATTGTGCCTTGTTTTTGGTGTTGTAAGGTGTATCTTTACACTTTCACACTAATTTAGGGCTTTATTAATTGATTGAGGTTAATTTTCCTTAATTGACCCCTTTAATTCAAATCCAAGCCTAACTAAATACAATTTCCAAGGGATAAAACCTGACATTCGTAAATGCCATTACACAACACTTAATTTTGGAATATGTGTGTCCTAGGTAAGTGACCTATGACCCATTCACCATAGGGTGAATGGGTCCTCACTTAGACCTAGGACCCTATTTTTACATAATGTTTAACACTAAGCAATGTGTGTCCTAGGTAAGTGGCCTAGGACCCACTCTGCACACGGAAAATGGGTCCTCACTTAGACCTAGGACCCCCCTTTAAAATATTTTTTTGGCATTATTTTAATGATTTCAAATCTACAATTCCATGTTGGCTTGTGATATTTGAATTTCAAGAATTAATGTTAATATAAATGCAAGGTTATTTCACTATGTTTCACCTAGAATTTCAAGAGAACACCTAAATCTTTCAAGGGAGCATTATAGAAGCATTCAAGAGAAATTTCAAGTAATTTCAAGGGTAGATTTATAGAAGATTATTGCAACAATCAAGATTCATTTCATCATGTCAAAGATTTATAGCATCATGCATGTTGTTTGAGCTAATATGGTGATGTAGTGTTCAAGATTTAATCAAGCATATCAAAGGCATTGTTTTAAGAAAAGGTTCATGATCAAGATCTACATTCATTGAGGTCACATCATGCTAGTTTCTAGATTTGTTATCCAAGGTTTCAAATAAGGTTTGGTGAGTTTTTACATATTGTTGTTCATTCATCATTCCTTCATGCTTTTCTATTTCATTTCAAGGTTTAATTACCAAAATGGGGTTTGGCCAAGGAAAACCCCCATTCACCTAATAAACAACATTTTTCTCTCTTTGATGTGTGATTGCAATTTTTAGGTTGAGGATCCTTTGAAGAGAAAAATTGAAGAAAGTTGCAAAGTTGAAAGAAAAGTTCTCAAATCACAGAAAATCCTCTACAGATTTTATTTCCAATTGTCTAACAGTGAGCACCTGGAATCTAGGACTGCAGACCTGGCAGAAGAGAACCCATAACGCATTTTCTAGAAAACCTAGCCATGACCCATTTTCCATAGGGTGAATGAGTCCTCAGTGAGCTTCAAAAGGTGACTTTAGTGAAAGGTACACAACATTTTAGGGTGATCCCATAATAGTGGTTTACAATTTTTGGCCAAAATTTGGACACTGAAATTATTATTTTTTAACTAAATCTTCACATTCGGGCACCTATAGCTAAACTATGAAATTTGAAGATGGTGAAAACTAGAGTCTCATCAAATTTTGTCTGTAGATTCTAAAAATATTTTTTTCAAAATTTTGGAATCAAATTGCACATCTTTTTCCATCTCCCATGAAAATAGATTTTTTCAAAATAGCATTTTTAAAAAGTGGCCTTACACCGTATAATGCATAAATTTTTCCATGAAGGATAAAATTCTAATTCTTTCAAATTTAGATTTTAAATCTGATATCTAGTGCTTCCACTTGGTTAGATAGTTTTTTATTGAATATTTTTTCCTTAATCAAGTTTCAAAGTCAAAGCGAATTACAATTCGGACATAGCACTATATATACGCGTAACATTTTTGTATATGTCAAATTTTATTTTATTTTTGTTGGATCAAGGACTTCAATATCTGGTGCACTCATATTTCTTAATTTTTTTGATAATCTTCTATTTTCCACATGTGAAGAACAAAGAAATTCATTTTCGATGAAAAACCTATGTTTAATAAAACTTAAAAACAAATACATAACAAAACTAAAACATATTAAAATTATATTCATTGGATAGCTTGTTCGAGGAATACCATAATCATTTGAAATAAATTTTAAATGAATTCATTTGATCCCCAAAATCTAAATCAAAAGTGGTTTTTATCAGCATTTTGATAGGTGTAAAGGAGACATTTATAGGTATGGTTTAAAACTAGTGAGGTTCTATCCAAGGGGGTTTGATCTAAGGTGATTTGATCAAACCCTATTCAATTGGAATCCTTAAAATGGAACTTTTTAAGGCTTAAATCATTATATTTTCTAAAATATTTGATTTCAGCTAAAATTCGTTCCTCTCAAGAATTGTAAACCGCTATTATGACACCCTTTAACCTTTCCAAATCTACCTTTTGATTATTGTTTTAGTGAGATTTAATTTTTGTTCTTTACTTGCATATTATAGCTTACATTTTGAATGAAATTATGAAAATAGGTCATTTTAGTGAATCCCCCTTTTCCCCCAAAACCCTATTTTTCTTTGTTTCATTATGGTAAACCCGAGTTCAAGATTATTGCATTTTCTAATTTTTAAGTCCTCTTTCATCCTAGATTTAGATCTTGCATTCATTTGCATCTCTTTGCATTGAATCAGGTCTCATTTAGGGTGTCTAGTTTGCATTTAACTTTGCATTGCATTTAAAGGTTTTAGGATTGCATATTTTACATTCTTTAAATCTAAAATTACAACAAAGAAAACAGTCATCTAGCATATCATTTACATAGCAATACATCATACTCATTTGCATTTGAAAATTGAAACAAAAATTGCATATCAAACTAGGTTTTATAGGTTATCATTTTGTCACATTTTACATTTGCATTCAATCCTCATTTCATAAAAAAATCAAATTGAAACTTGCTATCACAAACTAGAATTTGGAAAGTACTGAAAAAATCACTCAAGAATCTATAAAAACTTGTTTCAAAACCCTCACCTAGGACCCATTCACCCTAGGGAAAATGAGTCCTTGATCAAGGTTATATTCTAATTTTTTGGGCATTAAAACATTCATTTATGCATTCCTATTTGTTGCTTTCAAATTTCTATTTCTATTTGCAGAATTTATGTTTCATCAATTTGATCATATCTAGCTTAATTTGATAAATTTAGTGCATTGTGTGATTTCAAAATTGCATTTACAAGACTATATTTTTAGACTTTTGCATAGTGTAATTAGAAAATTACCTTTTTTTTTAAGTTTGAAATTTTGAAAATGGACAAGTGTATTTGCAATGTGTGGAAGTCCTTATTCTCCTTGGTTGATGTTTCAAGTTGTGGTTTTGGAAATGATTCTAATGCAATTGACTCTAACCATGCTCAATCAACTCCTAATGAGTTTCCTCATGAAATTGACATCATTGGAGAAGAGGATGTTAGCATGCATGAATTCATAAATGATTGCCTTAATAATCTTGAGAATAATGCATTCTTGTATGCTTCCATGAAACAACCAACACAACTTGAGATGTTTGGTCTTTTACATCCTGAAATTGAGTCACAAACTAAGCCTAAACTTCCAACAATGAGTGAACCTAGCTCCTCTAATCAAGTGCATACCTATCTATCTTATGTCAACAAAGTGACCAACACTCTGATCAACCTAGAATAGAATTATGGCCCAGGCTTTAAGATTTTAACTAATTAAGGATGTGACATATCTAATGAGCATGAAATTCACAAAATTTTAGAGGAACTTCCTATTGAAGAAACCAAGGGATTAGGATATCAAGATCCTCCTCCTGAAATAAGTGTCTTGCTTCCTAAGGAACAACAAATTCCTCACAAGGATGATAGGATCATATTAGGTCCTCCTCCTCAACATTTACCTCAACAAATTGGTGAATTAAGCAAGAAGTCCAAATCTTATAAACTCAAAAAAATTATATTGTTACATACTCAAACAAAAATTGAATGAAAGATGGAACACCTTAAAAAAGGTTTGATTAAATTGCCACCTCCTAGTAGAAGCAATATACCTAAGAAAAACATGAATTATTGTGCATATCATAGAACTCTTTGGCATCTTACCAATGAGTGTCATGCATTAAAATTGATGTTGAGTGATTTTTATTCTGATGATGATGATTTTTATGACAAAATAATTAGATAGAAATTGCATGCATGTTGCTCCTTGCCATGTAATAGTTGTAGGATCATAACACCCTCACTATTACACGGTTTACATTCATTGCAAATCATTCTCTTTATCGCAAGGAGATAATTCTCATCACATATCTCGACTCATCCTTGTCCTACACTTAGTGGGGGAAAGGATTTAGATAGCCTTGTCCTATTCTTGGAATTTGATGTTGTCCCTTTGGCTAGTTGTTCACCTTCCATATATACTGACCGAGATTGGGATGTGGACAACCTGCTATAGGTTGACTCACATGTGCCTTACTAGTATTTTACATTATTTTGTTTTTCATGTGCATAATGTGATCCCCTATACTATTATGTTTGATGTATCTCTATCTTCATGTGCATTCCTCTATTTGTACCTACATTGTTCTCTATGTTGTAAACATTTTACCCTTTTCATTTGTCTTGTTTTTTCCTTTTTGGGATGACGCAAGTCATCAATACATTTAGGTTTCTTCCATGTTGACCTGAAATATTTTCTTTGTTTTTTCTCTTTTTGTGTCATTCTTCTAGTTCTATGAGTATTTGGGGAGTGATGATCTTTTCGAGCTCTATAACAACATTATAGCAAAGATATATTGACCTCGAATCCATATATCCCGTACGTATTTTTGGGGGCAACCCCTCCTTCCTTTTTCATGACATAGCTTTATTTCAGAAACATATGACTTGGAATAGAGCTTTCTAAGGAAGCTCTCATGTCTTAGGATTGAACATTTGATACTTTAAAGCAATTTATCACAACAATGGTGTTAGCAATCAGTTTAAAGTGGGGGCATACATCAACAATATCTTTCAACATTTATCATGTTTCATGGTACAACTTTATGTTTTCTTGTCATGCATCCTTTTCTTGGTGGTGTCATTAGGGTTGATGTCCTCCAAGAGTGAAATATTCCTTAGGGTACGACTTTCCTCTTAGTGGTGATGTGATACATTGCATTCCCTAAGTTGTGAACCTTTTACTCTTGACTTGTCCTCTCTTGGAGACATTAGGCACAATGTTCCCTAAGAAGAAGACCTTACATGAACTAAGAAAAGTCTCTTTGAACAAAAAAAATTACTTGCACTATTGTTCATAAGTGTTAGCATAACGTAGCTTGTTAGCCTTATTAAGCTTGAAACCCTAATTTCATGGCCACCAATCATAACACACCTTGCTTACCTATGGATCCTTGCCTTGTTCATAGGTGTTTATCATAACACAACTTGTTAAGACCTATGAAGCTCAAACCTCTAAATTCAAGGCCACCAAGCATAACACACCTTGTTTTCCTATGGAGACTTGCCTAGCATTGTGGTGCCTTATTGAAGTTGTCAAGAGGATAGCTTTGATATGGTATGGGAGCCTAATATGGTTCTCTAATTTTCCACCCATTTGGGATACTCACCTAGTGGACAACCTAAGGTTTCGCTACCCCGAAGTGAGCACATGACAAAAAAAACTGATGGCTTAGATGTGTTCTATGTCGATCGAACCATTTAAGCTTGACCTTCCTGGTCTTTGATGTTGCATGATTGTGTATCTTTTCGTTGTTGCATACATAAGTGTCTTGAATGTCTACTTTAGTGTGAGTTTGACATGGGATCATCCTCTCACTAAAGTGGGGGAAAAATGTAGTGTAGGAAAAAATTATACATTTTCACACTTAATTTGGAAATAATTAATTAATAAAATAAGCTTAATTATGCCTTAATTTAGTGTTTTAATATTTTTTCATATTCACATTAAGTTTAGGGCTCTTTTAATTAAAATGGACTTAATTGTGCCTTGTTTTTGGTGTTGTAAGGTGTATCTTTACACTTTCACACTAATCTAGGGATTTATTAATTGATTGAGGTTAATTTTCCTTAATTGGCCCCTTTAATTCAAATCCAAGCCTAATTAAATGCAATTTCTGAGGGATAAAACCTGACATTCATAAATTCCATTACACAACACTTAATTTTGGAATATGTGTGTCCTAGGTAAGTGACCTATGACCCATTCACCATAGGATGAATGGGTCCTCACTTAGACCTAGGATCCTATTTTTACATAATGTTTAACACTAAGCAGTGTGTGTCCTAGGTAAGTGGCCTAGGACCCATTCACCACACGGAAAATGGGTCCTCACTTAGACCTAGGACCCCCCTTTAAAATAGTTTTTTGGCATTATTTTAATGATTTCAAATCTACAATTCCATGTTGGCTTGTGATATTTGAATTTCAAGAATTAATGTTAAGATGCATATAAATGCAAGGTTATTTCACTATGTTTCACCTAGAATTTCAAGAGAACACCTAAATCTTTCAAGGGAGCATTATAGAAGCATTCAAGAGAAATTTCAAGGAATTTCAAGGGTAGATTTATAGAAGATTATTGCAACAATCAAGATTCCTTTCATCATGTCAAATATTTATTGCATCATGCATGTTGTTTGAGCTAATATGGTGATGTAGTGTTCAAGATCTAATCAAGAATATCAAAGGCATTGTCTCAAGAAAAGGTTCATGATCAAGATCTACATTCATTGAGGCCGCTTCATGCTAGTTTCTAGATTTGTTATCCAAGGTTTCAAATAAGGTTTGGTGAGTTTTTACATATTGTTGTTCATTCATCATTCCTTCATGCTTTTCTATTTCATTTCAAGGTTTAATTACCAAAACAAGGTTTGACCAAGGAAAACTCCCATTCGCCTAACAAACAACATTTTTCTTTCTTTGATGTGTGATTGCAGATTTTAGGTTGACCAAAAATCTTTGAAGAGAAAATTTGAAGAAAGTTGCAAGAAAAGTTGTCAAATCACAAAAACTCCTCTACAAATTTTATTTCTAGTTTTCCGATAGTGAGAAAATGGAATTGGGAGTGCATTCCTAGCAGAAGAGAACCTAGAAAGCACTTTCCAGAAACCTTAGCCAAGACCCATTTTCCATAGGGCGAATGAGTCCTCAGTGAGCTTCAAAAGGTGAATTTTGGTGAAAGGTACATAACATTTTTCCCTTTCTAGATCTTCCTTTTGATTACTGCTTCAGTTAGATTTAATTATTGTTCTTCACTTGCATATTATAGCTTGCATTTTCAATGAAATTAGGAAAATAGGCCATTTTTCTTAACCCCCCCTTTCCCCCAAAACCTTATTTTTCTTTGTTTCAAATGTAAATTATAGTATATAATAATAAAAATAACTATAATAAATATTATCATTTCATATTAAATAATATATTCTTAGAAAATTAGAAATAACATATAAAAGTATTCCACCATTCGATGAACGTTTGATGGACGACTATAGTTGAATTTCAGAATGAAATGTTTGGAGTGCTAGACTTGCAAACTCAAACCTCCAAAATCACCCTGGATTTGTTATATTTGCAAAGATCAATGGTTGAGCTTTTATTTTAGATCAAAATATGCCACCACTCACCAAATGTGTTGAATTAATTAAATTTTTAGACATGCAGGCCAAGTGTTGAATTTCATTTGAAGTTTCAATACAAAATTGTAATGTAATAATTGTGGAGTTACGAGGTAACATGTTTCATTTGCATTTCTATTTAAGAATAAGAAGAAAAATAATAATTGAAATTGCAACTGCTAAGTGATATTATTTTAAAGTGAGAGGGTTAGGGAGATTGCAGTGCACCAAGGAGATTTTTGGATATACTAGAGTTACTCTTGCTAGTCTTTGTATTCATCTTTTCAAATTTTGTGTAAGTGAAAGAAAGAAATCATACATTCCATTGATTTTTTATTTTTAAATATTGGGGTTTAGGGTTGAGGGTTTACAAGCATGTCTACTACCACTACCAAACTAGCAATTAGGAAAGAAAAAGTAAATAAAAAATCAACTATGTCAGAGTACTTAAAACCCAAGTTGTCGATAAGGGCGTGGTTCAGTGGTCAAGTCGCTTGGTTGTAGTGATGACCACCAAGGTTCAAACCCTCACTAGGCCAAAGTGCTCATGGGCCTTGTGGCTTTGCTGGGCCATTGTGCTTGCGCATTTGGTTGTTTCTTGTGGTTTCTTGTACCCAGTTCATAGCTCTGGTCAAAAGCGTTTACCCCTACTAATATGGGTGTGTTGCACCTTTATTTATAGAAAAAAAACCCAAGTTTCACTAATGAATATCATGATATTTATGATCATGTAATCTATGATAGGATTAACTTGAACTTATATTTTCATGTGAGAATAAGGATGGAATGCAAATAAAAACTAAAAAAAGTAAAACATTACCAATTAGTAGTATCAATACACTGTGTGTGGTTGGATTGGGATGCATGATGTTCCTCGAGGTTTTCCCTTACCCATAATTTATCATGGTCTGTACCCAAAATTATGATGATAATAGAAAATAAATTCTTAAAAAAGATATTTAGAAATAAATGTTACTCCTTGTAGTACAAAATAATTTGGAAGTCATGTTGGAGTTTCTAGCCAAAGATTTTGGAAACATCCAAATTAACCTAAAAAAACTTGCTAGTGATTATGAAGCAACCCCTCAAATGTGAAAAAAAAAATATCAAAAAAATAATATGGATGATAATATATCCAAAGAGAATCATAAGCCTCCTTATAAAATTAAAAATCTTCAATCATGGGTTTAGGATACTATTTCCATGCTAGCATTTTTCCTTTAATTGGATAGTAATAGGGAAGTGAGTGCAAGCCTCCTTGAAATGGTATATAATATCCATTATGTTACTCCACCTATTAAATATAGATTTCTTGAGCACATTGTAGAATCCATGTAAAAAATATTTTTAATGATTAAAGGAGGCTCCACTAAGACATTTAGGCTCACAACCTACTTGTTCTATTTTTTCTAGTGAAATTTCGTGGAATGTTTCTAGCCAACAAGCTTTAGATTCAACCCTATAGAATAATGATGTGAAAATAGTGGTTTCAATATATGATTAGACCCCTAAGATAAGGATACATGATAATCAAAGGAATTAAAACCATTTTGTAGACTAATTTTTGGCTCTATTGTATAAAATAAATACAAATACTCCAATGCCTCTAGATTACTTGAGTCTTGTAGAGATTGCATTCAACTGGGATCAAAAATATAATTGGCTGACTAGTACTTCATGGAAGAATATAGTGCTAAGATTTTATGGATCAGGATTAGAGCCTGACAAACTTCCAATACATGTTACATAGAGAGTTTTTGTAGTGGAATATATATGGAAAATGAACAGTATAGATCAACTATACAAGTTAGAAAAAGAAGAGCATATTTTGTTTGTTACATTTTTCATCATGTGGAGGGTTCACATTTAAGAGAAAAGCATTCATTGTGGTACATGATTTAAAAAAAAAAAATTAATTTGGTGTTGACTCTTACTTGTAGTAAGACCCATGTGATATCATTAAAGCAAGGCTTGTAGCCAATAAGAACATTGGAAGTAGAATTCAATATCAAATTAAACTCTTGCTAGAAATATTAAAAACCAAGAATTCTTGGGATGAGGTCAAAAAGTTAATGGAGGAAATTTTTGTTGAGAAAGACATTTATTTTGAATAATTGTTAGCAAAAATAATGGCATTGTATCCATAGAGAATAGTTCAAAGATTCCAATCAAGAGGTAAAATATTTTTTAAAAAGAGCTACTCGATAATCTACTTAAAAAAAAAAAAAAACTATATTCTCTAAGAGTAGATTGTAGACAAGAATAGTGGACACAAACAAAAATAAATGCCTTTTGGACTATGATGAAGGATCTAGGTGATCCAAAAACTACTATATGTGTTGAAGAGATCTCAAAAGATGATGATTTTATCACTTTGTGAAATATAGAGCATCCTTATGAAGCAATTAATGATGAATCTAATAATTATAGGGAAGAGAAACCCTTGTATCCCATTCCTAGTGTAGACTATGCATACAAACTTGGTTTGAGTGAGACCACCGTAGAGGGGTAAAACTTTAACACAAAAAGCATAAAATATCAAAGGACATGAAATCAAATTGAAAGCATAACCTTATACCTT
>VDFB02065502.1:28413-47074 GCA_007258455.2 Sequoia sempervirens
GAGTTTAGAAAGAAAGCATAAATATATAAATAACTCAAGAAGCAAGTGCTAGAGGGTATAACTACTTTAACAAGTCATCTTTTATGGATTTGGTGGGATACTTATTGAATTTTTGTTGTGGTTTTCTATCACTTATGTAACCCTCGATGTAGCCATTGTGAAATAGATTCAAATTGATTTTCCAACAAAGTTCTTCAAAAACTAGGGAAAACAGATTTGTAAATACCTTTATCTTCACTCATCGAACTAGGATATCAATGTGTTGAATCTCAATTCATCTTGAAGACTTTGAGTTCTTTCTTCACTGAACTCTACTCCTTCTCGAATTCTTTTGTGATATGAATTTACCTTAGTGAAATCACGTATAACCTTTTGATCTGACCTAATTTTGCATTAAATGCTCCAACCAATAAAGTTGGCAACCCTTTATATGTACATGCATAGTCAACTTTTGAAGCTCTGAAAACTTTCACATCATCATATTTTCTTCTACAATCTTCACCAGTAGATCAAGTATGTTGAACTACATCACGTATCTTTGTGATGTGGCATCAACACCTCTTTTTTGGTGGGGGATAAAATATTTCCATTAAAGATCCCCCTAAGCCATAGCTTTTAGCTAATTTTTTGGAGGAAAAATCTACACCAAAGGATGGTACAGATTCTTCCTTGTATTTTATCTCTTCCTTCTTTCTCCAAATCTTTTCCATTTCCTTCTTTGTCTCTATTGAATCCACTTTTTTAGCTAGTTCATTCCTTTTTACCGAATTATCCTTCCTTGTATTTCTGATTTTGTAAAACTTGGATATGTGTCCAGGTCTACTGAAATTATAGCATACAACATTCTTCTAAATAGTATTCCTTTCATTCATTCTAGATCTTCATTGATAAGCTTTGTGTCCAAATCCATAGCATGTATAGCAATAGTCATTGAAAGATTGAATCATTCTACCATTGTTATAGCAATTCATCATTTGATTTTTACACTCACTAGCCCTATGACCAAATCTTTTGCATGTAAAACATTGACTAGAAAATGATGGAGCATTCTAATTCCTTCTACTTCTACATTATATTTCTTGATGTCCAAATTTATTGCAATAATAATAAAAGTCATTGAAAGGTGGGTAACTTTGTGCATTTGGTTGTCTTATCAGTGATCTTTTGGATTCATTTCTTTGATTCTAGATCTTGTCATTGTTCTTCTTATCTTCAATCTTCCTTTCAATATTCAATGTCTGATCTGACTTTTAACTTTCTCCTATCTCAAATCCCAAACCTTCTTTGGCTTTAGAGCCTTTCTGATTTACAATCATTTCATCAAGCTTTGTAGCACTCATTTTGAATTTTTCTTCTTGACTCCTTGCTTTCTCCAAACTTGATCTTAGATTTACCACTTCTTTCTCAAGCCTTGTGCATTCCTCTAATTTTCTTTTCACCATTGCATTCAAGCATTCTTCAATTCTTTTATTTTCTTCAATTTTCACTTTCAGACTAGTGATGGTTTTAATTTCTTGCTTCAATTGCTCACTGACTTTCTTATGCCTTTCTCTAAACTTCTTGATTTGCTCTCTCAATTTTTTGATGCATTCATTTTCTTCTTTGATGTTTTCTTTCACATCTCTATTTTCATCTCCAGTCTTTCCAAGATCTTCAAGGGCAACTTTAAGTTCTCCATCTTTATCAAGTATACAATCTTCTTCTATAAATCCAATTGTTGGAATCTCTTCTGAAGGAATCAGAAACTTTCTACGAGCCATGTGTTCAACCTCCAAGACCTTTCCAAAGTGGTTAAGCTCCTTCCAAGGAACCAAGCTTTGATACCAATTGTTGAACACCCCAAATATTGAGAGGGGGGTGAATCAGTATTCTCTTAAACCATTCAAACATTAAACATCCAATTATCAAAGCATATTCAACTGTAATAAATAAATAAATAATGAAACCTAGTCTCGGGGGTGATGAATCCCCCTAATCTACAATGACCAATTATGTTCTACCAAATAATTTAGCCAGGACATATTCATCACAAGTATGAGCCAATATTATGGTGGAGATGTATATCACATAGTGTAATGGGTCACAATAACCATTATACTTGTCAAAATAAAGATTTCCCACACCAAAAAGAGAGGGGTATGTGAGAATATTATGATGCAAAGGAGAGAAAATCCATCTAGGTGTAGAAGGAATAAAACGGGGTAGAGAGAAGTGCCCAATTTAAAAAGGTTCGTATGGTTTAGCATAGACATAGGATAGATTAGGGGAAGAAGGTGAAGGAATAACATGTAGATGAATATAAGTTAAGAATGTTTCATGTGTAGGGTGAGAGGTATAAGTTGGAGTAATGGTTGGCATGGGTGTTGTATTAGTAGAATTAGTTTTATGAGTATTTAGACCCTAGTAAATGGATAGTATGCCTCTAGAAAATAAAGTGGTATAAAAGGTATAGAAGGAAAAAAAGTGGAGAAATATAATGGAAATATCCTAGGTCTAAAAGAGATGGCTTAGATGTAGGTGAGGAAACAATAGATAAAAAATTATAAGGATTATCACTATCTATTGTAGGAGTAAGTTTGACTAATATGATGTTAAGGAAGTCATGAATGATGTTAGCATGCTCAATACTATTTGTAAGAGGGAGTTTGTCCTCCAAAGAAAGAGGAGGGAAAGAACAAGAAAAGGATCCATCTTGCCAAGAGAATGGATTAATATAGGCACAAATATCATCATTACTTACATAAAAGTCATCAAAGGCACTAAAATAAATACTATCAATAGAATTTTGAGAGCAATATGGTGGAGTATCATCAACTATAAGAATAGGATCATCATAGATGGTGAATAAGAGAAGGAGGCCTCAACATCACTTGAGAGATCCATGGAGTTTAAGAATGTAGTTAAACATGGAGGAAAGTAGAAAGTACATGTTACCAACATATACTATAAGACAGGTATGAGGGGTTTCCATAGAGAGATTAAGAGAATAGAGTGACATAGGAAGAGATAAATCAACATCACATGCATGGAAGGAAGTATCATTACTATAAAATTTGTGAGAAAATCTAGAAAGTGAGGTAAGAGAGGAGGAAAACATGTTAATGTTAAAAAATATAAGGATAATTTTAATTAAGAAAGAAGTAGACAATTCGAAAAGGAAAATAACTATTTTTAATTTAATTTTGTGAAGAAATAGAAGGAAAAGAAAGGGTTTTTTAGATGTTGTAGTAGGATGTAATGTAAATTTTTAGGCTACTCTTGCCTAATTAAACTACATTTATTTATTATACAATAATAATAAGCTAAGAAATGGAAAACAAAAAACAAAAAAGGGAAACTATAGAAATCAACTATAGAATATTAAATCTAGAGTAACAAAGAGCCTTGATAGAGAATTTGAAAGTGGTTCAGTCCACATTATCATCCAATAAGCATGTGGCAATCCTTATTTTGCACTACCATATGAATATATCAAAAAATGAAGTTTATGTGCAACATGTAATGTCCTACACATACAATCCTAGTGTATATAAAATAGAATCTAGGAATGTTTTAGAAATAGGAGAAAATAAAATTAATTTTGTGTCTAACAAATAAGAAAATGAAGAATAAATTGAAAGATAATAAGTGAAATAGATATTTGCAAAGATGAGGAGCATGAAACTTCCATTGTTAGATGAATCTTCAAGTACGTGTATAGGCTAGGAGAAAGAAAAGGTTGGCGATTGATTAGGATCTTTCTAAAATGGTCAAGCCCCTAATTCAGTCTTTCAACCTCAATAGGAAATCAAATGGAAATATTGGAGAGTGGGTGCTCCTATCCTATGTGCATCTAATATTGAGAGCATTGTATAAATGATAGAAAGGAACAATAATAATTGAGTCTACTATTATCCCTACATGAATGAAAGAGGGTTGGGAGATGTAGAACCTAGAAATGGCAAGTGAATAATATGATATAGTTCCAAATAACAAATAGATAAAGAGAATAGCGAATCCTCCCAAGAAAATGGAGATCAATGTTGTGTAGAAATATTTGTGATGGTAGTGGAGGATGCTCACAAAAATAAAGAGATATTCTTAATTGTTGAATTTTTTAGTTTCTTTAGAATATTGGAGGAGAAGAAAATTTGAAACCCTGAAAACCAATTTCAAAAGCATGAGAGAGAAGGAATCCAAATTCAAAAATATCAATCATCTAAGAGGCTATACTTAGCAAATAATTCAATAAATAGATATTGGAACTCAAAAATATTAGCCAGATGATGGTTACTAATAGATAGAAGTCAAAACTATATTTTTAAATTCCAAATAAATCTCGTATAGTTGTGGGACACTAGCACACTTACACAAACATTCACATGGTTACACCAACATCCACGAAGAATTAAATGGTAAACATCACAAAATGATCAAATTAGACATAAAACATTAAAAACACACTACACAAATATATGTGCACCAAATAACACAAAACTTAGCATCTAGATTAGAAACCAAGATGAGGAGAGCTAAAGTGGTCCCTAAAGCATACTACAAGAAGAGACACAAAAATGAGGATATTAAATTTGTAGTGTCAAAAATCATAGTGTTTGAAATGTTTGGCCTTACACAAATATGTCACCCACTTCATGTGGTACACATTCTCCAACTTACTCTATGTGTATACAAACTAAAGTGACTTATTATCAAAATGAATGGCTATCTTCTTACCTAGATTGTAGGTATTCCACTACATGTGACAATTTGAATAAGTGATATGTGATTGGACGCCCATGTTATGTCTACAAGTGCATAATCAAATGCATCTAGATGTGAATCTCAAAGGGATACATAATGTTGGACACTGTTAGAACATGAACTATGTAAAGGCACTACTTGAGTTTATCAAAGACACGTTATTACATAGCATGCATCCAAATGAATGCTACCTTGGCACACACATGATTTGACTGAGTGAACAAAGTGATGTGTGAGAATCTAGCATATCTATAATAGAAGAAATATTGAGAAAGTTGCATAATTTGGTGATGGAAAGTGTGGAATTATCTAATCTTAACTCACCTTGTTTTTCTTTGGGTCTACATGTATGCTTGCACAATGAATGATGTAGCCTAAATACTAAATTTACATGGTGTAAAAGGTACACTTTTTGAAGTTGACCGCAACTTGTGTTCGCATAGAGTTAGCCCATAATAGTGTGTCACACTTTTTGACCAAAGTTGAACATCAAAATGAGTATTTTTAACAAAAAAAATTACTTTCTAATTAATACCTATAGCAACTAAATTGTTAAGAATTTGAAGATGATGTAAACTAGCGGTTTTTGAGATTTCATATGTAGATTCTCTTTAAAAAAAAAAAAATTAGTATTGAAAAAAAAATTACATAATTTTTAACAACATTTTTTAATAGTTAACAATATTTTTAAAAAGTAATCTTTATACCATACAACATATAAAAAAATTATAAAAAAAGATAATATTATAATTTTTTAAACATAGATTTGTAACACCAATATCTAGTGTGCAAGTATTTTTCATAATTTGTTGTTGTATATTATTTTAATGATTATTTGAAGTGGGATTAATTATAATTTAGATATAGGTTTATACCATAGAACCTAACCATTTATGCATATACCAAAGTTAACTTTTTTATTTTTTTGTTAAAACAAGGATGTCAATACTTAGTGCATAGATTTTTTTAATTTTTCTTCTTTACTATTTTATGGTTTTGGGTGTGTGGAATAAAGATTTTGATGTTCACTGAAAAACCTATGTGTACTATAAAGTAGAAAATAAATATAATAATCAAATCAAATATATTCAAAATCATGTCTTTTGAAAAGCTTATACTAAGGGCTACATACTTACAAAATATAATTTGTAAATGCATTCATTTGATCCCCCTAAAAGTGAAACAAAATTATTATTTTTTGTTAGCATTTTGATAGATGTGGAGGAAACTCCATTGAGTGTTTGATTTAATACATGGGTTCTTTCCAAGGGGGTTTGATCTAGCTCCCTTCAATTAAACCCTTATAGATGGAACCCCTCAAGGCTTAAATCATTAATGTTTCTAAAAAAATTGTGATTTTAGATAAAAACTAGGATGTCCCATAAGTGGGGCACACTATTGTGGTAGTACAACACGAAGAGTCCAAGACATGCAATATATGCTCTACATTCTTATCCCAAGTATTATTGAAGATGAGGATGTCATCTATGTAAACAATGATAAAGGATTTTGTGAAGGGATACAAGATTACATTCATTAGGTGCATGAATGTTTCTAGTACATTGGTCACGTCCAATATGCCCTTAATCCTATAGGGATATGAGTAGTTGGTGTGGGGCTATCATACCTCCTAATTAAGTTAGATGGTCACTAGTATAGTCTTATATAGGTAGTTAAGTTGGCATAGGTGGAATCTATGACATAAGTAAGGTAATTATAGGAGGTTGCGATTACTTTATTAGGACCATGTTTCTAATAGTGTTCTCATTGGATACTTTTGAAGGTTTTCCCCCTCCAAGTGGCTTATTGCTCTCAAGTATTATCAAGTATTTATAGCATATTTCTTATTATATTCTTCTCTTCTGCTAATTATTTTATTACAAGATCAAAAGACATAACTATCCATCCATAGAGTCTCTACTTGATTTTAAATATTGTTTTCCAAATATCTTTAAAATCGACTAGGCAAAACCTAATGATATTCTAACTTAGGTCAATCTTGGTGAAGCATCGCAAAGCTAGTCCAATTGTTGATTCACAATAAGAGGTAGCTAATTTTCACTATGATCTTATTGGACACAAGTGAAAATACGAAAGCCATGTGCCATCTTTCTTTGGTGCAAATACTAGGGGAGAGGACCTAGTAGTTGAGCATGTTTCAATAGTTGTGATAGTAGTTGTTAATATAATGCCCAATAGTTGTGACTTGACTACCCATAATTAAACAAAATGTATTCCTTTGATCTAAAAAGCAACCAATCATGTGATGTCACATTAGCACTCAACTACCCATGATGTGAATGCACAAGTATTGGTCTCACTTTTTTTTTTTGTCTTTTTGGGCACCTTGACAAAAAACATGCTGATGTGGCATCATATTTGATAATGTGGCCTTGAAACGACAGTTATAAGGTTAAGGTGCACAATTAGAGGGTCCTCTCCCCTAGTAGTGCCAATACTATCACGCCACCACATGAAGAAGATCTTGTCATGATCTACTTAAAACCAAAATTCAAAACCCACTAGGGAGAGGGCCCAGTAGTCGTGCACCCTAACTTTGCACTTCTAATTATCCTACGTCGAAATTTCAAATCACTCCCAATTTTACAGCAGCTACTTGGCAAGTTCTCTGCTTATAACTAAGGTTCTAGGGCCACATCATCAAATATGATGCCACATCAACATGCGTTTTTGTCAAGGTGTCCAAAAAGGCCCCAAAAAATAGTGAGACCAATTCTCGTGCATTACATCATGAGTAGTTGAGCACTGATGTGGTATCACATGATTGGTTGCTTTTTAGATCAAAAGCATACATTTTGTTTAATTATGGGTAGTCAAATCACAACTATTGGACATTATATAAATGACTATTGGGTATTATATTTACAATTGGGTGCACGACTATTAGACCCGCACGACTATTGGACCCTCTCCCTATAAACCAAAAATACAACTAATCTACTTAAAGAATACAAGAACTAAAATAACCTAAGATGACCCTACATCACAGAGGCCTAAGGACCTAAGGTCCAGTTGAGTACCACATACATACTTCGTACCTGGACTACACCAAATAGAGTAGCCAACTTATCATTCGACGGACTACCCACAAAAGTATACTAAAGCAAGATTCTCATGCCTATCCTCCTGACATTGAAATCAACCTCCAAGCAATCATCTTCCACCACCTGTACGGTGCTCAGCGCTTGTAAATGTAAATCATTCAGGTTTAGAATCGGCCTTTCACATTTTTTCAGTTGTACTCAACTATGCAATGCCCCACTTCTCCATGACAGGTCAGTTTTCCTCTCTAACACAAATCCAATCTGGTAATCTGGTGGTCCAACTTGTCTGAATCATGCTGTGCCAGCTTCTTCAATGTCACATCAGTGTGGACATCCAAAACTACATAATAGACAATACGAGACACATGCAAGAATGAAAGCTGATCTCTGAAGCATTTAAATCGTTCAGGCCAGATGCCTGTATATATCTAATCAGTCCAGCTATCGTAATACGAGATAAAGACATAACAATTAAAAGCACTTAAGTCGTTCAAATAAATACGTGACAGACTGATACTTCAAGCATTGAAAGCATCAAGATACGAGTTGGTATATACACTGAAATGCGTACCCGATTCACCAGGACAGCTAATTTCAAGTCTAAGATTTTGTAGTTTAAAAGCACGTTTACGTACAAATTTGACAATACCTACCAGACGAATTCTACAGTATGACAAATACGTTGATTGCTCTATGATTGTCATTCGGTACTGACGGAAAATAATTGCACACTATTAGGACATTTATTATTATTATTTATTATAGTTTTTTTTTATTGGATGGTGTGATTTTTTTATCATCAATATTTTAGATGAGATTTTATGATTCATGAGGATGAGCACTCTTTTCTATCTCATCTTGATAATGGTGTTGAATTGTGACAACAAAAAATAAAAGTTTTATCTTCAAAATAATTTATTTTCGTGAAAAGATAATATATAATTTTTTAGAGAAAAATCTTTTGTTTTTTAGATTCGATGGTGGTTGTTATTGTAGAAAATATCATATATACTTTTGCAGCTTTGAAAGGTAAATCAGTTGTGTGAAAATTGTAATTTATCTTCTAAGCAATAAAAATACTGGTATATTTTTGTCTCGTTGTTTACTTTACATATTGTCAAAGTTTTATCATGTAAATACATGTCTTGTTGAATGCAATTTAATTTATTACGTTTTGTCTTCTTGTTTTTTCCTTTTTTCTTCACAAATAATTGTGATGCAAATAAATCTGATTTTGTGGGTTCATATTTTCTCAACAAGTGGTTTTAGAGGTTTTATTTTTGTGCAACTATGATAGGATTAGGTGTTTGATTTGTAGTGTTAAATGGTGAAGGTTTCAAATGCAATGGGAAGAATAACTTTTAGTTGTGGAATTCAAGATGTGCAATTTGTTGGTGCAACAAGGATTGCACAAGGCGTCAGTCGGCATTTCAAAGAAATCTTTGACTATGATTAATAAGGACCAAGAAGATCCAGATACAAGAGCTCTTAGCACAATTTAATTGTGTTTGGTAGATGATGCTATTTTCAACAATATTGTTAGAAAGGAAAAACAACGAGCTTAAGAAGCAAAATGGAAAGTCTTTACTTGAAAAAATCCTTAACAAATTGAATATACTTGAATAGACAATTGTATAGTTTACAAATGAAGGTAGGTGTCAAAATTGTTGATCATTTAAATGTTTCAATACTCTTATGTGTCAATTAACTAGTATGTGTGTACAAATCAAAGATGAAGACAAGGAATTCAAGTTAATGTGTTCATTGCCTAAATCTTAGAACCACTTAGTCACTCCCATTAGCTTTCTTGCACAACATACACTTGACTCTTTTTTTTTTGTGAAAGCCTTATTGCTTAAGGAGGTGCGGCTATAAAATCCAGTATATAAACTTTCACACTAGAAGTAATGGTGGCTAGGGGTTATCCCATAGAAAAGGGGATGATTTGAGAGGTATATCCAGATCTAAGTCAAAAGGTAGAAAGGGTAAGGGAAAATGTTGGTACTACAACAAATCAACGCATCTCAAGAAATATTGTTGGAAGAGGAAGAAAACAAGGATGACTCCAAAAAGGAAGCAAATATGATTGAGACAAGTTCAAGTATGGTTGATGATGTACTATTTGTTTGTAACAATTCACAATATCATGAGGAATAGTTGTTAGATTATGGTGCTTTGAATTTCATGTGTTCACATTAAAGTTGATTTTATTCTTACCAAACTATTGATGGAAATGTTGTTCATAAGGGAAACAATGTTTCTTGTAAGATTGTTGGGATTGGGAGCATTGAGATTAAAATATTTGATGGTATTGTAAAGACATTAACAAAGCTAAAACATGTACTAGAACTTAAAAATAATTCAATTTTATTTGGTGTTTTAGATTCTAGAGGTTAAAAATTTACAAGTAAAGGTGAAGTATTGAAGGTGACTAAAGGAATTTTGGTGTTCATAAAGGCTACAAAGATTGGAAACCTTTGCAAGCTAGAAGGGAGTATGAAATAAGTGAAGCATTGGTGGTATCTAAGAAAGTAAATGAATCTACTCATTTATGGCAACAATGACTAAGCCATATGAGTGAGAAAGGGCTAAAGGTACCGATAAACAGTACTTGTTACTTTCAATTTTAAAATTTTTGAATTTGAATTTCTACAAGTAAATTGTGTCTTTATAAAGTAGTGTAGACATAAGTTTAAAACATTTAATCATATAAGGGTATTCTAGACTACATTCATTCGGATGTTTGGGGGCCATCGACTATAATTTCTTTTGGAGGATCATCATACTTTGTGACATCTATAGATGATTACTCTAGAAAGGTGTAGGTTTGTATTCTTAAAATTAAATTTGATATGTTTAGTATTTTTAAGCAATGTATGATCTTGTTGAAAAGGGTATTGATGGGTTAATAAAGTGTTTAAGAATAAATAATGGGGGCGAGTTCACATCTTTGGAATTTGAAAAATATTGCAAGGAAGTTGGGATTGAAAGACATAATATCACTTTTTACACTTCTTGACAAAATGGTGTTATTGAACGCATAAGCAAGGAGCATGCTTAGTATTTGCTAAGTTGCAACAAGAGTAGTGGACAAAACAAATCTCTACAACTTGTCATTTAGTAAATTGATCACCATCAATTGCGATAGACTATAAATTTTTTGAAGAGGTATGAATGAGTCATTTTTGTGATTACTCAAATCTAAAAAAATGATCGTGATGCATATTCTCTTATTTATTCACTGTCAAGTGGTGTTATACGTTGATGATATGCTTGTAGCAATAAAAAGTATGGTTGAGATCAATAGGTTAAAGAGTTAGTTAATTAGGATGTTTGATATGAAGGATCTAGGAGCAACAAAACAAATTTTGGGCATGGAAATATATAGAGATAGGAAACACGATAAGCTTTGGTTATCACAACAAAAGTATGTGGAGATCCTAATAAGAGTTGGTATGAAGAATGTGAGATTAGTAAATAGCCCTTTAGTTTCAAACTTATTTTTAGTTTTCTTCAAGCATATGTCCTAGCAATAAAGAAGAACAAAATTATATGTCTCATGTATTGTATGCTAATACAGTAGGAAGTTTAATGTATGTGTATAAGACCATATATTTCACATATATAGTTAGTTCTATCAGTAGTAGCATGGCTAATCCAGGTAGAGAGAATTGGGTAGTAGTGAAATGGGTGATTCATATCTTAGAAGCACAAGTGATTATTATATCACTTGTAGTTGTTGTAATGATTTAGTTTATGGTTATGTTGATTCATATTTTGTAGATGACTTGGACAAAAGGAGATTGACTTCAAGATATGTTTTAACTCTTGTAAAAGGACCTATTTATTGGATGTTAAATCTTCAAGGAATAATTACTTTATCCACTAATGAAGAAGAGTATCTAATTTTTCTTGTATGCATGCAAAATATGCAATTAGGTTAAAGGGTCTAGTAGGTGAGTTTGACAAAGTGCAATACAAGGTGAATGTATTATGTGATAGTCAAAGTGCTATTTATTTGGGTAAAACCTAATTTGACATAATAGAACCAAGCATATTATAGTTAAATATCATTTTGTAAGGAAGACTATTAATGGATGTGGAATAGCTCTTGAGAAAGTTTGAATACACCAAAAAAAAATATAGACATTGTTAACAAAACTAGTACTATTAGAGAATCTGAGATAGAGATTGGATTCTATTTGCTTGTAGAAAATGTGTCGAATGGGCATGGGAAGGTATCAAGCAATTTTTTTTCAAGATGGAGATTGTTGGATTATGGAAATAATAAAGCAAAAATATTATCTTATCTTTAAAAAACTAGTTTTTTATTAAGAGATAATCTACAAATTTCTTAAGAGAAAAACATTTTTTTTTCTAAGTTTGATAGTGGTTGTTATGTGGAAGATGTTATATATCTTTGTAACCCTGAAATGAAAATAAATTTGTAGTTATAGTTGTGGGAATATTGCACTTTTTCCTTTGAGAAATAAGAATACTAATATATTTTCCCCGTGGATGTTTCCTTTGCATGTTGTCAAAGTTTTACCATGAAAATCCATGTCTTGTTGAACATAATTTAGGTTATTCCATTTTATGTTCTCTTTTTTCTTTGTAACTATTTTGCGCTACAAGTTTAAATGATTTTGTGGGCCCCTGTTTTCTCAATAGATGGATAATAAAGTTAGATCTAAAATGTTGATGATAAAAAATTACATGCGTTCAAATTGAAAAATTTGTGATAAATTGTTATTATAGATAGTACAAATTTCATGCTTTTAAGTGACTAATAATTATTCCTCTAATCATATATTGAAATGTAAAAAATGGGTTTTCTCAACAAATTTTAATTGTAATGAAAGAATTGGAGTAGACTAAGTGATATTCCTAAACACTTACAAGGATAGTTTATACTAGGGTTATTTGAAAAAAATTAGGGACCTCAATATTTATGTTGCTAAAAGTTTATAAATTTACTTGCATAAACAATTCAATTTTAGTGTTTTGTGTCTCCTTGCAAGAACCACCATTAGAGCTAAGAGTTTTCCAAGCAATGCTTTAGGCATGTTATCTCAAGCATTACCTAAGGCAACTAGCACATATCATACAATCATTCCAATCAATGAGGTGAGTGAGGAAATGCGAGATAAGTATAAATTATTCTTCTTCTTCATTTATTTCTTTATTTTTACTCAAAGCTAATGTGGAAAGGCTAAATCATATTTCTTTACATTATCTTTAGTAAAATTGATGTATTTATCATTCATATTGATTCCTAATTTGGGTGGATATTTTACACATTGATTCACTAAGATAAATATATATAGAATGTGACTGTATAAATTGATGTTTTTAATCTAGAAATAAGAAAAAATAGTTCTTATTTTTTAATCTTAAAGTATAAAATAATAAATTAATTTATAGAATGAAAGAAAAAAGATTAATAAGAAAACTAGAAATTTGAATTTTTGAAATTCAAATCAGAAATCCCTCCTCAAACTACCACCTCAAGAGTTACTATAATGGTTTTCACCTTGATGCAAGGCTTACAAGAACTTACTTTTCTTGTACAATAGTAATGTTGTACATACCTTACAACTCTATAATGATGTTGCATACTCCTAAAACCTCTACTACACTTTAAAAGATAAAACTTGAAGTAGTAATAGTCCTTTACAATTAACTTTTTTATGTAAAACCAAGGAATTGAAAGATTACAAAGCCCTCTTTTGGAGGTTTGATAATAAGAGACTTAAAACTAATCAAAAGAAGGAAGTTCAAATTTAATAGCAACCAAAAAGAATCTCTTAGACATAATTTATATCTCTCAACCCCCACATTCCCTATCACTATCATATGTGGAACATGTTTAACCACACTCAAAATTTATCTACTCATTTAGTTTTTAACAAAGACATTTCCATTATAATCAAACTATTTAGACATGTTTGACCATAGTCAAACCATTTATATCTATCTTTCATTATAAAATCAAGTTCTAAGTCATGTTTTGGTCATTTAATTACTTTTCCCTCTACATTTTATGATCACCAAGCTCTACAACTTAACTTATGTGTCATTTTATTAAATAAAATATGAATATTCATGGTGTGCTAGGAATACTTAGGTGTTGTCTCTAATGAGAACATAAATGAGTAAGTTATACTACATGATTGACATGATTGATCTAATTTTATTCCACGCTTCCCAATTATAAGACTTTTTGTGCCTAAAATTTAGATACTCACTAGAAGAGATATGACTCCAATCTTGGTTTGTGGATACCTTCATATTCTTCATTTCCCAACACATTTATATCAACCTACAAAATTTATCATAATCCATCAACTTTTTATGATTATTGTTTAGCTTATAGAGCATCCTACAAAATTTTGGGCAAGTTGGTAATATGAAATAACATGTTGAATTAAATATTTTGCATCACAATTCCTACTAGAGATTAATAGTTCCGAAACATGGAAATATATTATTCCTTTTCCATAAATGATATATAATAAATTTTTCAATGAATTATAAGTAACATTATCCTTGGTTCTAAATACTGATGGATTGTTCTTTTATAAAAGTTTAAAATTGGAAGAAAATTTTTCCAATTAGGAGCAAAATTGACAAGGAATGGATTTGAAAAAAATGGACTATATCACCAACAAGTATTTTAAAGTGTGATACTTTCCAAGAAATTATTGTAGAATTGGCATCATATTTAAATTGTTGGGTCAAAGCACTAAGCTAAGACCAAGGATCATCGTTAAGAGAATAGTTACATTTGATATTGAGGAAAAGAACAAGAAGTGGTTTATCTAGGATATTGAAGTATATAGCTTTGAGAGGAAACAAAGTAAAGTGTTAGATAGATTTCCAATTCCAATATTTGAAGTAACAAGGGGAACTTATGTGGAAATTTTAATTCATATATTCGGGGGAACCAAGAAAATATTGACATCAATCACATTATTTTCATGTTGAGATCTAGGCCATGCAATGTGTAAATGTGATCCCACATGATTTATAAGTAAGATAAGAGAATTCCCAAAGATCATTTATAAATAAGATAAGAGAACTCCCAAAGATCGTTATTAATTTTTTATACACTTTTATAAAAGAGACAATGAGCTTGAGGAATGAGGGAGAGCCAAATTTTTTTGTCCTTTTGAATTGTCTTATTCCATTAGATGAGGGAGCTAGAGAATTTAAGACCATGTTTGAGATAAGGAACAAGGTCCATTTGAAGAATTTGGCAATATATTGCTAAGCCTTCCACATGCTAACAAGAGGAGAGGATGATTTAATATTTTAAAAAGCATCTAAAACATAAAATTTTCTAGTAAATTGAATAATCTCCATTTTCCATTATCTATAATAAATCCACTCTATATCTCACAACTTAGGCTTTACAAGGTTTATCATCTTGCATATTTTTATTAATTCATATGGAAATGAAGAATGTACCTTATTTTTTATGGTTGATGATTCCAATTTTTCTTTTGCTTTTGGTTTGAATGTAGTATAATATACATAGTGATCTTTCCATGTTTAATGTGCTTCTATTTTGTGGGAATATATAGGAGAGGAGGAGAAACCATGGTTGAAATAATTTAATTTTCTACATAGAGTTTAGAGCCAAATATTGTATAATATAGATCCTACACCTTGATTATATTGAAAATTTTACCAACATTATTGTGTATAAAGAAAGAGAACTATCTTGAACAATAATGTAGGATTTAAAAAATTGGAGCCTTGAGGTACAAAGATGCTAAAACTAAGTTTCAACTATTTAGGACAAAGGAGGAGATAAACAAGAGTATCGATAGTGAGGACATATAGGAATCGGGTGAGAGGGAAACATTGTCAAATGGAGCATTAAAGAGGAAAATGAGTTGTAAGATATTTCCATTAATAATAATAGAAGCATTATCATTAGTAAATATCATTCAAATGTGTGAGAGTAATCTAGTTTCAAAACCAAATTAATGCAAAATTTTGAGGATAAAGGTATAGAGAATGTAGTCATAAGATTAATAAAGTCAAAGCTTAACAATGTGAGATTCATGTACCATTTTTTTGTACCCATTCACTAGTTTTCTATGTTCAAGGATATGAGATTGTCAATAATCTACTACTAACAATTCAACTAGTTTTTTCAAGCCTAAGAATGGATTACACTATGTTTGATGTGGAGTGAAATAGCATTAGCTATGATCTTGTAAGAAGTATTACAAATTCAAGAATGATAAGGCACTAACCACTTATATAATACCCATTATTTCCTTTATGGATTAATTCCACAATACCTTTGTTAATTAGTGAGCCAAGAGAATCATTCTAAATAACTTCCACATACACATGGTAGAAATCATCTTTGATACATGGATCCACATTCATTTAAAGAACTTAGCTAAGATCCCATCAAGACTAATGAACTTCTAATTGGTTGTCAAGAAAAGTTATCCTAACTTGGTTGGTCCCAACTTGCATCAAGATTTTCTCAAAGCATTTCATACCAATTCCTTAGGAAGTTTTATTAACTAGGATAATATCAAATGCATAAGGTTGTTGATCTAGATTAGTTGATTCACAATTAGAGTTTGATCACTCTTATTAATGTCTCCTACAAGATTATTGCTAGATTATTTTACCTTCAAATGCACTACTTGTTTCCCCTTGTGATCTACCTAGAGAAAATGGGGTTTATCAAGAGTATGTTCATTCTTGACAATATTATTATATTTTGGAAAGTCATACAATTGGCTAGGCAATCTAATCAAAAAAAATTCTTCATCAAAATTGACTTTGTAAGAGCACACGGCCAAATTGAATTTCCCTTTATTCTTGTCATATTAAGGACCCTGTATTATGACAATTATTTTATTTATCTATTCAACATGTTGTTCACTAACACTTTTATTTTCCTCACCATTAACATGGGATCCTATTAGAGAAATTTGGAAATTTTCACTTCATTTGATAAGGATGACTTCTTATTTTATCTTTTTATCTATTAGAAACTAAAGTTTTTAGTTACCTTCTTTCTAATTTCATAATTATATAATCTTGTTAAATTACTTTTTCTCCTTGAGAGAAACCACCATTAGTTTTCTCATGATTATTGAAGATGAAACAAATTCGAACAATCTTTCAAGTTCTTGGGAATTTTCTATCTTAAATTATCTCTAGCATTCAATGGATCAAGACCCAATTCTACAAGTAATTCGTTTCCCCCTACATGGACTCAAGGCTATAGGTGGATTCAAATTAACCATAAAGATATATTTATGTACCTAAGCATACATTTTTCTTTCCAAGCTTGTTCATCTACTCTTTGGGGATATGTTGTGGATAGAGTGGAATTTTTTTGACATACTAGATTACCTGTCTACTTTCACTTGTTCATAAATTTTGTAATTTCTCTAAAGTCCTTGTTGTCATGCATGTTTAAATTATTTCTCATATTGGATCCCCTTCAAAGCTTCATACCACAAGTTTAAGATGTTACAATATGATATTAGTTGCAACAACTAAGATCGCACGACAAATAATTTCATGATATGGCATGGGATATGTGTTGTCTCTCGAGTAAGTGCAAGAAGTTGAGTCTACTTTTTGGAAGCATTTTTTTTGTAAATCAAAGTTTGTCATAGTTGGATAAAAATTTGAAGTACTTACACATAGAATATTAACAAGATATAAAAATATGAAGTGTAGGATTTTATTTCTAATTTTTTAAATATGCAATTTATTCTAATAAGCCAATGATAAATTTGATTTTAGATAGGATGTACAAAAGAAACCTTTTAAAAAAGTGTGTTAAAGGCCAAATGATGCACATAAATGACCAAAAAAATAAGTAGTAAATGGAAGTATTTTCTAAATGATTTTATGTCCAAATATGTATATTATGTTGAATTTTGGTTAGGATATTTTTTTTAATTTTTTATTAGGATTAAAGTGTTTTTTTGAAACCTCTTTGTGCATGGGTAGCATAATTTGACATAGAATAATTGTAAAATGATTTTTTTCATATATAGAATGATGTATGACTGGTCAAACATTATTTTTTCAAAATATCAAAATTAAAATTGTTATTAAAAAAATAGTAATATATGCCATTTTATGTTTATGGGGATTTTTGTTTAAAAAATAATTAATAAATAGAAATTTATGTTCAATACTAAAATAAGTTACATATTAGAAAACTAGACATTGTCATCTATAATGATTTTTAATTTCATCTTTGATTCTTTAAAAAAGTCACCAACTATATTACCAAAGTCATTTTTTACTCTTTCTCCTATGATAACATTGTACTTGTATGTCCAAGACTTTGGGTTGGGTTCTCAAAACACGTACTTTTATAAATTGTGTACCCATTATAAAAAATAATGTGTATGCATTTTTAAAAGGAATGAGTACTGATTCTAAAATGATACTTCCACTAAAAGTGGACTCAACTTTTTGCACTTATTCTCCTTAGAGATTATGGTGACCTAGGTCATAGATATTCATAGATAGAGAGTTCCCCTATATGCCAAGTGGATTTTTTATGTTGTGGAAAGTAATGAAACTCAGGTCAAGATTATTGAGAATTTTTATCTCTAAATGTGCTCCTTATGAGAGATCTAATTAGGAAAAAAATAAGATTTCAAGTTCCTTAGTCATCTCTCGTCTTCTTATCAAAATTACTAGGACTTTTTTTACTAAAATAATTTGGAAGGATTAGGAAGCCAATAAGCCTTAACTTCTCTAGAGTGATAATGGTTTCAAAACTAGTCGAGCTCTATTAACCAACAATTTATCTATGGTGGGCTTCTACATCACCTTTCAAGAGAAACCAT
>VDFB02065503.1:0-15362 GCA_007258455.2 Sequoia sempervirens
TGTTAAACTCATTTCCAAAAAGTAGCATGAACTTCTGTTAATTACACACTAGTATCTCAGATTTGTTAAACCTGAAACAAGAAATAGAAATGTTTTTGAGACACCATCTTGATTACTTTAAAGTAGTACCATCCTGAGTAAAGGAATACAACACAAAAATCTGAATGAAAGTCTATCTTTCAAACCTTAGAATTACTGAATAAATTGCATTGTATCAGTATATTATTATTCTGTAACCTGCATTGAATTTGGAAATTAAACTGTCTGTCAGCTTGAGCTTGGAAAGAAAAAGAAATGCATACTGAAAACAGAAAACACTGTTCTTTCTTTCTATTAGTACACTGAAAAGTATCAATATATATATGTTCTTCTTTAAAACAAAGCCTTTATCCAAATCAAAAGGGTTACTTTTCAAAGAATAAATGATATCTTTCAATTGAATTACAAGGGATGTTCTGAAATTCGCATTTGAAATTCTTTGAAGAATTAATTATTGAAACATGTATGAAAATGTATAAAGTTTTACTTTAGTATTTATACTTCACTATGGTAACTTCCGGGACAGGGTACCGAAGGTGGGCAAACAGAGACGGTAGTATTACCTTTTCTAATCTACCATTTACTTGTATTATTTTGCTTGGCCAAGCACCGTACCATTGAAATAGATGGGTTGTTTGTTTTAAAAGCCTAGAAATTTATTTGAGTCTCTGCCACCTTCTGTTGCAAGAAATGTGTTTATTTCATGTTAGAAATGCATATAGGCATCAGGCACGCACCGAGAGTGCCCTCCTGTTTTACCGTTTTGGTTTGCTAGGCTCCTTTATGCAGGGCCGGGGATTCCTTCAAGTTAGGAAGGGACCCGGGGAAGTCATGGACTTCGTGGTTGGGCGGAAAAGGCGCCTGAATCACATTCTTGGCCCCAGCTCGCAAGAAGACCAAGGTGTCACGGCGGTTGGTGGTTCCAAGATTATTTGCTATTGATGTACTTATGTATCATTCAGATTTGGCTTGTGAAGCCCATTGTAAATGTATATGCATTTTGACATTCTTGTTGAAATTTGAAATGAAAGTATTTAATGTAACATTGATTTTGAGAGATTAAAACTTTATAACTTGGCATAGAAGAGATGGTTCTATTAGAAGGATTGATTCCTCCAAGTGAGGTTGAATTTATTTATATGAGAAAGTCATTGAAATACTTATGTTTTAATACATTACATTGATGATATTATTATATGAAATGCAATTTAAAATTCTCTTTATTTCATTTGGAAGTGTTATGAGAAATGTTGACTTTTTGGAAACCTATTTATAATGGTTTGAATAAATTTAGAATACTCTTAATTTCTCTTTAATGCCGAGTTAAATGGTTTGAAAACACTCTTAATTTTCCGAGTGCTACAGTATTTGACCAATCATGTTGGGTATTTAAACATATCAAATATTAATTCTATTTATAAATTATCAATATAGTATAAAACATACTAACAATTGTTCATTTTAGGAAGGAAGGCCAAGATACTCAAGATGAACTCCATAAAAGAAACCTTAGAGAGGAATTTGAAGAACAATACATGATTGGAGTTTCCCACATCCACAACCTCTGGGTATTCAAGTTAGTGTTAGCTTGAATGGAAAATCCCTAACAAAACACTACTGCATTCACCATTACCTTCAATACCTGAGACTATTTCATCACACATCTTTATGCATTTACACCTCTATCATTACCCTTGATGCCTTTTCATTTTCCACGTTTGATATAAAGAGCCTTGTTTAGGTCTATTTGATGTCCCTGCACTTCACAATCAACATTGTATTATACACTATCACTTAGTTCTCAAGGTTTGGATACCCATCATAAAATGTGAATAGTTCCTTGAAATCTCCACTCATAGATATTCTTATATAAACTCTTAAACTGCCACCTATGATCCCATGATAACTTCAAAAGAGGGTGGTAACTCACTTGTCCTAAAGAATTCCAAATCATGACTATTTTCTTGGCTCTAAGAGTCTTTTGGGTGTCAGTGAAGAATGCTTTGATTGAAGACTTATGCATGACCTACAAGTCTAACCCCGATCTTGCACTTTCATTTCACAGTATCCTTGCATATAATGTCATGGTTCAAACACAAGGTTTACTTTGCTAGAAGCTTTCCATTTCTCTGCCTAACTACAATCATGTAGCACCCCATCATGACTTCCTTTCATAGTGTATATGCTTGATATGATACTCATTTCTTTTCTCAAGGGTCAAAATTTTTGCCTCCATATACCTTTCAACTATCATTTGTATCTTCCTGCATAGTCACTGTGATGTGGGACTATCACCAACCTATGATGTATACATTGGCTTCTTATGAATAGTCAACCATGGCAGTGTTCTGATTGTCCTAAAACTGAGTATGACTACAATCTTAATTGCTATGACCATCACTTTGTTTATCACTACTACTGTAAGTTTTCCACACTTGAGGCACTATCTAGGGCTTGGTTGGTCTTGAAACCCTAAAGGTTGATCATTGATGCCATTTCATTACCACTCTTTGACAAAATACTCACTACCCTTTGATCTCTTTGTGGCTGGAAACATAAGGTTACAGTCCTTCCTTCAACCTTTTGAAATGTCATCATCCTACAAACTAATAGCATTGCTTAGCATTTGCTAAAATATTTGTATTACAATAGGTGTTAGGTTGATTGTAGCTTTGAATGCAACTACATTTTTAACTCATAAGTTTGATGTCTTTAGATAAATTGATTGAGGTGTTTTTAATATTAACTACAATCTTTGAATTGCTTGTCTTAGTAATGTGAATCTAATAGCATTACATGTCATTCCCTTATTCTTATTCATAGAGTCTTTTGTATTGTTCAACCAACCTTATCCTTGTGTGTACTACTATTCACTCTACATCTAGCCAAACACTGTAAGTGTTATAGTTGTAAGGTTTACTTTAAGTCAAAAAGCATAGAAAACTTTATTGCCTTGAATTGAAGTGCATATCAATCTTTTTCCCTAGGTGTATCCAAAAGACACTTATTTAGTTTCGTTTAGCATGATTGTGAACCATCTAGAACACACTGTACAAATTGTAAATTTAAGTACATATTATATAAATTAGGATATATTTTGTATGAACTACTGCATATAACACCTAACAAAGCTGCAAGAATAATATTTGTGACATTGACCCTATGAATTGATGGGTAGAAATAAGGGTTAAGTTGTTTGAAAAATTTCACTCCATTTCCTATCCATTTGTGTATTGTTGTTAAGGTATAAAATTTGAAGTAGGTCATCAAGAAATATATCAAAGCTTGTTCTTCCACATATGGAGTGACCTTTTGCTAGGTTTTCATTGACAACATAGATCCCTATTCACATATTGTTGAAGTACCATGTACCACAGTCCATAAAATGATATAAGAGTAGATAATGAGACCATTGGTGGTGTAAGTAGCCTTATCCAGTTATCTTTGATTGGATTAGTGAGGATAGGCCATAAATTCATTATGATTTCCATTTGACTAAAAGCCCTTTCTTTTAATTTGAAGTGGAATTTTATCAAATATTTGGAAGTGGATTTTTATCAAATATTGTAGTTGCAAGTTACACTTTGGATCACCAAATCCTTCACAAAAAATTCTGCATAAAATTCAATAATGAAGAATTTTCACTGCATTACCATTTAAGTATATTAAAATAGAAAACACAATCAAGAAAATGATTTCCCATGGGTCAAATGGGTCTTGATATTCTAATATCTACACAAATATCCCAATGAGAAAACATCTTCATCTATTTATCTCAAATCAGTTTTAACGTTACCTCCACTCTTCATCCCGAGAGGTGAAGGATTTGAGTGCTTTAATCTACTGAGAAACATATCAATAGTAGAAGTAGCACTAAAATTGGTTGTAGGGCTTAAACTACTTCCAACATATTCTCCCACATGTTGATCTTCTTCTCTAATTTTTATCACTTGACTGTCACCCCCATGCTTTTGTGTACCTTATATTTTACCACAATATCTCAATGATTCTTAGGTTTCTAATTTTGGTTTTGTGGGGATGCAGGAGAAATACCACAATACCACACTTTCCTTGCTTGGTCTCTGCAGGAGTGCAGGGAATGTCACCGTAGTAACACATGATCTTCAAGATTCTGTATGGGGATGCGGGAGTCACCTGCCTTCCTGCACACTTCTTAGGGTATGCCCACGATAAAGCAGCGTACACTACATCCTATCTTCCTGAACTCTGGCCATTGCAAGTCTCTATCGAATTCCACTCAAGCAATCATGCCTTACCTTGTTCCCATTTGATCTTTCCACCAGTCGAATCAATCTCTTTTGATATTCTCCTATTGCTTCGACATGGTCATTTCATTATTGAAGCTAGGTAAATAAATGCTATCACTTCATCGAAGGGACCAATGTCTTTTTCACATCGATACATGCCTTTCTCTTCGATGAACTTTTCCATTTTCGTTATATTGAAGGGACTCATAAATTACAGGTCGATACATACGACAAGAATGCACTTCATATAAAGGTCGTGATGGTACAAGAATAAGACCATTCATCAGCTATACTTGTATGTAGATAATGATTGCACACCTCTATATAGGTATGGTTTTCCTCCAAGAAGACAAGGATTTAGTAAATTTTAATTGAATCTGAATGCATCAATCAAGACTTCAATTCATAGAATTTAAATTGCAGTTCATTGAATGCTCTGGGTAGTCATATTTATTTTCATGGCTTCATATTTTGTTTCAATGCATCGATACTTACATGATAGAAGCAGTATACAAAAAATAATTTTATCTTCAAAGCATAGGCATTACGATCTACTTTTACCATTCCATATATAAGGTTTTCTCTTCTTTTGTAGTTGCTCTCCTTGGCATAGATTTTTGTTAAATCATTCCCTCTAATGCTTTCTAATTTGTAATTTCCCTAGATGATCATTATATTGAAATTAAATAATATATATGCTTAATTTATCTTGCAGTATGACCTTTAGCTACTATTGGCATTGAACCAAAATTTAGTATTCCTAAATCTGCCAAAATGGATGAATTTATGATTGTAAATGGATTCATTGGAAGTGTCCTATCCCATTAATTTTGGTATGCAGCTTACAAAGTAATGCTTATTTGGATACATTAATTTTGGCCTTTGATTCTAGAACCAAGTTGGAATCATATTTTCACTAATAATTGTAGGGAACTATCTATGGTATGGAAAACACCTCTTGTTGCAACTCTTGGAATGCCCCTTACCATTCCTCTTGCAATGACAATTGACATGGTGATTCATAGGTGCCACTATTTGGCAATCTATATGCTTGGTTCAACTCAAGTATATCACCATATCATTTTTTCTAGTTCTTGTGAGTATAGACTTTGTGCTTGAACATCTATTTACCTAATAAGTTCTAATCTTGTTTGAAATTTTCTTGGCATCATTTATAGGTATTTGCAGGATTTGTGATTGCAAATATTTCAAATAAATAATGTTCACGAAAAATGGGTCTGTGATATTATAATGCATTGAGGATTATTTGTATTCTTATTCAAAAAACAAAATATTCTTTCCGTCGTATATCAAAGCTTGTAAAATATGAAATTGGACAAATTGCAACTGAGACAACACATGAAATAGGGTTGGAATTTTTGTTGTCTAAGTCTGATGGCATTATTGGGTTTGGTTTCCAAGAAATTTTTGTTGATAATGTTGTTCCAGTCTGGTTAGTGTTGATAGCCTTCATTCTATAATGTCAACTTCATACTATAATCTGAGCGTATCACTTGAAACTTTGAACAAGGTTCTAAAAGCAAGGGTTCACTATGCATATTTTAGGCCTATGTTGAACACTCTATTTAAGGCATTTGTTGACAAGGCTATAGTTTTTTAATTGATTTATCTTTCTATTGTGTTTGGACTTACTTTTGTAAACTTGCAATATATAATGCACTTTTATTCTTTCTAAATTGAGACTAATAGTAATTTTGTTGGTTGTATTGAGGCACACTTCGCTCATGGAAGAAAAGGAAACACCCTATTGTTCATATCAAATGGCACATTGCATATAAAGGAGGAAATATTTTAGGGTTATTTTTTATTGCATTGAAGGAGAGAGCTTCATATATGGGACACAATCAACACTCTCCTTGGATTCTACACATTATAGCTTGCTCTAGGAAGATTGCCAATGTTGTAGAAGTTTTAAGAGATGAAAGGGGCATGTGCTCGCATTGAAGGGATCCAAGCATGAGTTTCCATCATTGTAGAAGTTTTTTGGAGAAGTTTCTTTCTTGTCATTTATGTGCATTGTAACTTAGATTTTCAGTCTTGTGACTGAAAAATAAAAATTGTAATATTCTATTTCTAAGCATTTTTCAAGCGAGATAGATATTTCAGACTTGTGCAAACTGTAAGAACACCTTTCTTTTAATAAAGTTCAACATTTTTTCCTTCTCAATGGTTGTATTATTATGTGCAATTGACAATTGATGTGTATTTCAGTGTTTTGGATTAAATCCTCAAATATCAGTCAATTAAAATGACTAAATATACTACTAATTGATGTCAATTAATAATTAAATTGACTAAATATACTACTAATTGATACAAATTAGTGAACAGTAAATAGATATGACTAAATATACGACTAATGAAATCAGTGAATAAAAAATGACTAAATATACTACCAAATTGATCAAATGATGATTAAAATTAATGACTAAATACACTACCAATGGATAGAAATCAATGAATAAAAATGACTAAATATATCAGTGAATAAAAAATGACTAAATAAGTGACTAGATTACAACAATCATTAACTAAATATACTATCAAATCGATCAATCAAAACAACCAATAAATGACTAAAAATGGTTTAGTCATCAATTTGGTCGCATTATAAATGACTGGCAATAAACTACTAAGGGTCACATGATCATGTTTGGTCATTTATATAGTAGTTTTTTTAATCATATATTGTTGTTTATGTACTAGTGGTAGCTTTCTTTCTGAATGACTTGGAAAATTGAAAGTGAGAAGTAATACATGTCATTTTTCTAAATCTTCATATTACTTGAAAGTTTTAAAGTTAAAATATTTAAACTAGTAGGCCCCTTATGTTTAACAACAATTGTACAACGAACCCTGAGTGAACCTAGTGTGTCAAGACCTAACATTCTCGAGCCTTGGGATAACTAAGATTACCTCTAACTAGGAAATCCTAATGATTCTTTCAAGAAAGATAGGTTCTTTTGCTCAAAGTGGCAAGGATTTATTTACAAGTTGTTGTGTGTGTGACAACTACATCAACACCTCGTACTCGAATGCCTATGTACTAGGAACCTCCTTCATTGACTAGACTGCTTACATACATTGATTCTAAATGGAATCAATGCATAGTATATATTTAATTATACTTTCTAAGATATATTTTATATGAATTGTTTATGTGGGTATGCATTATTGACCACTACTTGTGCATTCAACTTGTGACATCATACAACATAATTTTCCCTATAGTAAACATCACCTGAATGTAAGGAATTTCTAGTCTAATTTTCTAACTTGATTTATTGTAATTTTCTCATAGGACTTGGAGTTAGGACTCATGTATCTATAGCTAAATTACTTACATTCATTAAATATTTACTTATATTCATTATATTTTTTTATCAATTTTGTTTCAAATCTCCTATAACTAGATGGAATTATTATCATTACAAGTGTTCATCATAAATTGGATCAATTTTGTAGTTAAAGTGTGTTGGATATTGCCAATATGTGGTTGTAATTGATGTTGACACTATTGGAATTAATGTCTTTAAGGTTGTATATGTCAAGGATATTGAGAAAATTGTAATAAAATAAGTTGCAGGTTGTCAGTGATGCAGTGAAGTTCAGTATGGTGGCTAGCTCAATATATTGATGATAAGAGGTTGTGGATTAAAGGGTTTGTTGAAAATTATATCTAGTTTATCCACATGAATTTTTAGAGGTTCACATGAATATTTGATTGAGTTATGAGTACCTATGTTTTGATAGTTGTTATATTGCTTTAGTTGGTGTTCCTGAAAGAAGATGATGCGATTCTAGCAATTTGAGTTGTTGTGGATGCTTCTGTAGTGATTCAAGATGCTTGTAGATGTTTCTAGATCATGATATATCTGTGTAGTTGGTCCGCATTGATCATTGTGCTCGCGATTGGTGATTTTCTTCTATGAGTTCATGTTTTTCATGATCATGGCCAACAGGGTGACTATAGCATGTTCTTGATCTTCAAGGTATGTTGTTTTGGGTCCTTACTATGTTTTGGCTAACATTTTTTGGTTCGCATTGATAATTGTTTATTGATTTGGGCTGACAGTTTGTACACATTTCATATTTTGTTGGGCCAACATGTAGTTGATGTTATCCTTAGTTGTGGATATATATGATTGATTCTTTACACCATTTGATGGTGTGGTGTGCGATGTATGCTCTATGCTAAGTGTGAATAATGTTCTAATCTTTCGAAGGTAGAAGTAAAGTGTGAAGAAGAATTTATGTGCTTAACCAAAACTATAATCAGGCATTAGAAGATGTTATTTTCTCAATTCAAAATCTTCTAGATGTAATCCAAATGTTATTGTAAGATAGTGAGATCTAGATAGTGTGCCTGAATGCATCTGTGTTCCCCATTTATAATACTTTTATACTTTTAATAGTGTATAATCTTGTGGATTAACCTCCACTGTGGTTTTTCCCCTAACAGGGTTTCCATGTAAAAAAAATTAGTTTTATGTGTGTTTTTGATGTGGTGATGGTTTATGCTTTCATTTTTATTTATTAGATCTAAGAATAAGTTTAATAAGTATAATTTCTATGACAACTGATTCAGCCCCCCTCTCAGGTTTTTTCCCTTGTGTTTCCAACATAGTGCACATTGTAGATTGAGAATAAATATTAAAGGCCTTGTATATTAAATTCATGATTCTAAATAACATAATTGTTAAAGTATTTTTGGCGGTGGACCTAAAAAAAATTATATATATCATTAGATAGGTATTGCAAATGTTGGTGACTATTTTTGGTGCACATCTATAGTTTTAATTAATGAATATGAATCTATTAGAAATGTGTAGTTTTTAATGTTGGCGGAATAATTGCTTCAACATTCCTATGCCTATAATTTTGGAGCTTCAATATATGTTTAGAGTTGAAGAAGTATTAATTTAAAATATCATAAAATTTGAGTGCATGATTTTCAATTAAAAATATAAATAATTTATAGAATTCTTGAGAATGTTGCTTAGGTACCCATGCAACACTTCTCTTAGATTCTATAAATATAAAGTTTAGTGTGAGATAATTTTGTGAACCTTTTTTATCAACAAGAAAAGACAAGCTGGGAGAGGATGGGAGTAGCAGCGGAAGCGAGGGGGAAAGGAAGCGGAGGGGGAACTTTGAATTCCCCTAAAGGTGATGATGGTGGCGAAGCTGATTCTGAGGATGATGACATGGTTTGCTGGTTTTTAGGTGTCCATAAGAATTATTTTTTCTTGCTAGGTGTTGGTGGGAGGATACTCTAGCCCTCTCTCTATTTTGTTCTAGTTGTTTCTGTTGTTTCTTGGCCATTTGCTGCTAAGTCAGTTTACTTTTCCTCTAGCTGGTTATGCCTATGGGGAGATGTTGTCTTTCCTCTAGATGGTGCATTGGTTGAGTGGTCATCCTCCTTAGCCTTTTCTTCTTGTGAGGCATATGTTTGGTCTCTCCAATGACATTGTTGAAGCTGGGCATCCTTTTTTGGATTTTTCTCACCCCTGGCTATACTCTATTTGTGCTTTCAGTGGTTGGATTGGGTGTGGAGCTGGTCACTGCTCTTGTGGTGAGGACCTTTCTGGTTGTGTTTTCCCTGATCCACTTGGATTCTATCATGGTTGTTGCATTCTCCATTGTTGTCTTCATGGCTATGGTCCTACTTTCTATGTGAGATGTTGTTTTTCCTTCCTCTTAAGTTTGGTGGCACAACGACTGTTCACTATTGATGGTTTGCTCATATTTGTTGGTGTGAGCTTCTTGTTTAGGTGTTGTTCAGGGTTCCCAATGTTGTTTTCACTTCCTCTCTTTGTGTGGGGTTAATGGGTGATTCAGACTGTCTTCTATGGTGGTTGTGGAGATTTGGCCTTGTGATGCTGATCCTTTTGTTGTGCCTTGGAGAGGCTTCCTAATTTATGGTGGCTAGTGTTTATCTATTGCTTGTGATTGACTTGTGGATGGGGCTCTGCCCTAGTGAGAATCTTGATGTCTTCTTTTGTGGTATTCTAGAGGGTCTTATGACTTGTGAGGTGGATGCCTTCATTTCTATTTTTCTAGCCCTAGAAGTTTTGAGGCTCATAATTTCTTTGGCTTATTTGTCTGAGGTCTTTGATGGTTTGCTGATGATCTTCGGGGGGGTTGAGAAATCTAAGGTTTTGGGCCTACTGTTCTTGGTTGGCCTTTCTCTATGTTGGCTCTTGGTTCTTATGCTAATGGTTACTAAGTGTTTCCTTTTGGATGTGATGCTCCAAATGCTCTTTCCGTTGGCTCAAAGAAGTTTGTGTTCCTCGAATCTTGGTTGAGGCTCTGTCTAGGGTTATGGCTTTACTAGGTCCTATTGGGGCGGTGTTTGTTGCTATTAAGGATAAGATGAATTTTTTACTTGTTCTCTTAGCCTTGCTTGCTAAGTTTACTCTTTCTGTTGGAGTGTTTTTTGTCTTCCTATTGAGGTGGAGGCCACTCCTTTGAGGTGGAGACCTCTTCTATAAAGGTGGAGAGGGGCTTTGCGGGTGCAGGTGGTGGCTCATACTTTCTTAGCAAGTTTTCTCCATTGCAACTCCTATTGAGCTGGTGGCCACTCCTTTTGAGGTGGAGTTTGGGTCTGATTGTGATTCCTTGTTGCTATGGTCAGGGTTTTCTTGGTAGCTTCTCCTATAGAGGTGGAGGGGCTAGTGGAATGAATGGGCTTCTCTGCCCCATCAATATTTCATGTGTTTATGGCTCTATTTTTGTTTCTGCTAGCATTTGGAGTTGGAAGAGGGGGGCTCTTGGTACCTCTAGTAGCACCACTAATTATGGCTCTAAGAGTGATTGGTTTGCCTCAATGTTTGGATTTGAATTTAGTTCTCTAAGAGTTAAGACTACTGTGAGATGGTTGTCTCATGATTCATTGGTTTCAAAATGTTTTGAAATCTACAATAATTGGTTGGAATTTTGGGTGGTTTTTTCCACCCTTGGGGGGGTTATGGTGTTCGGGTGTTGTGTTGTTGCATTGTGGATGGTTGTTTTGCTTTTTCTGTTAGTTGTGAGGTGGAACCATGTAGTGGAAGCTTATGAAGGTATCCAATGGACTCATGTGTCATGTCATGTTGGGTGTGGCCTCAGGACTTATCTTTATACTCTGGTTATATGGTTGCTCTGAATCTGTTAGTGCTTAGTTTTATTGTCACAAACTTCTATTTCATGATAGCTATGTTATGGTTTCGTACGTGTTGGACTTTGGTTGACCTCATAAATAGTCTTCGAACTATTTTTGGGCTTAACTTGAGATTTTGTTTTTGATTATGCTGATGATGGTTATGTGTTTGCATTTTTGGTTACTTGGCCCATGTGCCATTTTGTTGCTATTTTTTGGTGGGGGCTGGTGATCTTTCCAGCCTATTTTTATGTTTATTGTTATGGCTTTGTAACCATAGGATCAAGGCCCTTTCCCTGCTTATCTAATCAAAAACAAGAAAATACAAGCTCAACTACAAAGTATTGTGTGTTGTAACATCATAATTCCTTTTTTCTAAACAATGAAATGTTGTGTTATTTCATATGGTTGAGTTTATCTTATGCTCTTAATTGAGTTCAAAGGAGTTTCAATCCCAAGAATTACCTTCACAATTATGAGGTTGAATCCATACAATATAGTTATAAGTCCTTAATAAAAGTGCAAATCAAGGATTTTAATAATTTTTTGGGCGTACCTCTTATCCTAGACCAACCTATATCATTCACATCAACACTCATTCAAAATAAAAATTAATGATTGAATTAAATCATATATAGATGGTCTTGTTGTTGGATATTGCTAATATGTGGTTGTCATTGATGTCAACACTATTGGAATTAATGTCTTTAAGGCTATATATGTCAAGGATATTGAGAAAATTGTAATAAAATAAGTTGCAAGTTGTCAGTGATGTAGTGAAGTTCAGAATGGTGGCTAGCTCAGTATATTGATGATAAGAGGCTATGGATTAAAGGGTTTGTTGACAAGTATATCTAGTTTATCCACATGAATTTTTAAAGGTTTGCATGAAGAGTTGATTGAATTATGAGTATTTGTGTTCTAACAGTTGTTTTGTTGCTTTAGTTGGTGCTCCTGAAACAAGATAATATGATTCTAGTAATTTTATTTGTTATGGATGCTTCTATGGTGATTAATGATGCCTGTGGATGTTTCTAAATCATGCTCTATCTGTGTTGTTGGTATGCATTGATCTTTGTGCTCACAAATGGTGATTTTGTTTTGTGAGTTCATGTTTTTCATGATCATGGCCAATAGGGTGATTGTAGTGCGTTGCAGATCTTTGAGGCATAATTGTTTAAGGTGTTTCGTGTTTGAGGATGTTATTTTGGTTCCTTACTATGTTGTGGCTGATGTTGTTTGGTTCACATTGATAAATTATTTATTGATTTGGGCCAACAATTTGTACACATTTTATATTTTGTTGGGCCAACATGCAATTTATGTAATCCTTAGTTGTGGATATATATAATCAATTGTCTATACCATTTGAAGCAAGTGTTGTGAGATGTATGCTCAGTGTTGTGTGGGAATAATGTTCTAATCTTTCGAAGGTAGAAGTAAAGTGTGAAGAAGAGTGAGCAGAAGAAAGTGTTTATGTACTTAACCGGAACTATAATCAAGCATTAGAATATGCTATTTTCTCAGTTCAAAATCTTCTGGATGTAATCTAAATGTGATTTTAAGACAGTGTGTCTTTATTTGGGCAGTAATCCTTTTGTATTTGAGCAGTGAGCTGTAGGAAGTGTGCCTGAATGCATGTGCATTCCCCATTTATAATTCTTTTATACTTTTAACAGAGTATAATCTTGTGGATTAACCTCCACCGTGGTTTTTCACCTAATAGGGTTTCCACATAAAAAATATTGGTGTTATGTGTGTTTTGATGTGGAGATGGTTTATGCTTTCATGTTTATTTATCATATCTGAAAATAAGTTTAATAAGTGTAATTTCTATGACAACTAATTCACCCCCCTCTTAGTTTTTTTCCCTTGTGTTTCCAAGAATTGGCATCAGAGTAGGTTCCTCGAAAGAAGTTTAATAGCTTGAGGTGATCTAGGATGGTGACATATAAGAAGGATAGTCTGAGATTTGATGGAACTAATTATTTTCTATGGAAGAATCAAATGGAGTGTCATTTGAGATGCATTGGTGAACCTTATTGGATAATTACAAAGAATAGGCATATCATCCCACATAATGGTCCTTCTACTACAAGTGAGATTAAGGAAGCCGAGTACAATACCAGGGCTAAGCAAGCATTGTTGAGTGCTCTAACTAAATTTGAGATGAAAAATGTAATGGAGCTAAAGACTGATTATGAGATCTAGAAAAAGTTGGAAACTTTGTATGAAGGTGATTCCCATGTGAAGATTGCTAAGCTACAAAGCTTGAAAGGGAAATATGAAATGTTGAGAATGGGTAAAGATGAGAACATCACTTTTTTTATGCAGAGAGTGAATGAACTTGTGTGTAGTATCAAATGTGCTAGTGAAACATTGGAAGAATCAGAGATTGTTACTAAAGTGCTTAGATCCTTGCCTGCTGCATACAAACACAAGGCTACTACTATTGAGGAGATCCAAACTGTGAAAAATGTAACTAGAGACATGTTGATTGGTAAGCTTACTTCTTTTGAGTTAAGTGAGTTTGGTGATTCTCTTCCTAAGACAAAATCTGCATTCAAAGCCACTATCTCCAGAAAAGACAAGAAGAGATATGATCTAGGAGAAATTTCTTCTAGAAAAATGTCCAAGTATGAGAAGGAAATGAGAGAGATTGAAGACGAAGAGAGAAAACTAGATGATCTTGAAGCACTTATTTTCAAGAGGGAAGCCAAAGGAGAAGGTAAGTATAAAGGGAAATTTCCTATTAATTATGTTTCTTGTAATAAGATAGGTCATTTTCCCTCAAGGTGTCTGGAAAGAGTTCCTAAGCCAAGACCTAACAAGCCTAGATTCCAAAGAAAGTGTTATTTTGTTGTTGATGAAGGTGTGACAAATGATGAATCTGATAAAGGGAATTTAAGTGAGGATGAATGGGTGTTTATTCCTATCAAGGAAGATGATCCAGTACCTATTGAATCTGGTAGTTGCACAAATGTGGAAAAAGCTCTAGCTTCTAGAGTTGAAGAAAAAGGTAAATGGGTGATTGACAGTGGATGCTCTCATCACATGATAGGTGATAAAAGTAAATTTGTGAGCTTGGAAAAGTATATGGTAGTGTTGTGATATTTGGTGATGAGAAAGCTGGTGTAATCTATGCCAGAGGATCCATTTCTCTTAATGGTAAGCATAATATTGATGATGTTCTATATGTGGAAGGTTTGAAGCATAATCTCTTAAGTGTTGGAAAGATGGTTGAAAAGGGATACAATATTCAATTCAAGAATGGAAAGTGTACAATATTGGGGAGTTCCGAAAATGTGATTGCATCTGGTACAAAAATAAAAGGTAATATCTTTCACCTAAATGTTGCTGGTAAAAGTTGTATGATTACTCAAGTTGATGAAAGTTGGTTGTGGCATAAGAGAATGTGTCATGTAAACTTTGATAATATTATCAAGATAAGTTCTACTCAGGCAGTGAGAGATCTTCCTAAGTTGATAAAACCTACTAATACTATATGCAAGGAATGTCAGTTAGGGAAGAAAACTAGAGTTTCATTATGGAGCATACAACATTGTTCAAATGAAGTGTTGGAGCATGTGCATACTGACTTGTGCGGTCCTTCTAAAGTCATAAGTTTACAGGAGACAGGTATTTCATGTTACTTATTGATGATTATTCTAGATTGATGTGGGTTACTTTCTTAAGGGAAAAATTTGAAGCTCTAGAGAAATTCAATATTTTTAAGGCTATGGTTGAGACATAGCTAGGTCTAAAGATTAAATGTCTGAGATCAGATAGAGGTGGTGAATTCACTTCTTGTGAGTTTAATTATTTTTGTGAAGAGCATGGAATGAATAGATAATTATCTTCCCCACGAACCCCTCAACAAAATGGAGTTATGG